>JACN01017860.1:0-10712 GCA_000787155.1 Scartelaos histophorus
TAAAATAAAAATAATAATAATAATAAACACAATTGTAGTGACCGCTTTCATACATTAAACTGTATGTCAATATAGATCTATAATTTGAGATTTACAGTAAATTTAGCATTTCCCGTAATTGGTCAGTTCCGTGGCTACAGTGGCAGTGGGAGCTCGTCTGAAACAGTAGATTGTGGGAGTGGGTGAGGCCGCAGTGACACTAATGGTTTGTGACCTCGACTGGACGACAGGCACATTTCCAATTGTGTGTGTCCCTCTGCTCCGTCTCCTCTCTCCTCTCTTTGTCTCGTGGGGATTGCCTCATGCCATTATTTGGGTGGAATTAGCTTTTACCGCCCTTTCCTTTGACTCGCGGTGCAGCCTCACCTCTTCTCTTATCTCCCATCCATTCTAGTCTGTGTTTTGTTGTGTAACTTTTTCTCTCATTTTCTTTTATCTCGCCGGATTTTCTTGCTTATCGTTTTCGCTTACCTCTCTCTTTTCTTCTACTTTCCCACTTAAGATGCGACTTTGCTAGGAATAAATATGGCTGCGGAGCTTGGCACAAAGTATCTTCTACAAAGCTGGATTTGGGGTGACGGGGTGAACGTGCAGTTAACTGTGGGTTTGCAGTGTCACCGCACGGCTTTACTTTTCTTAACTACTCGATAAACTGCTGCGGACAGGTAAATAAAAGATTAAAAAGAATAAAGGAGTGTTTAAAGTCATGATAACAACATGGTGGCATAGTGGTCAGGTCTGCATTACAGTCAGATGGTGTTGGTTTTGATTATGATGTTTTTTTCCTACAGTTTTCATTGTTGTGAAGGGGATTTTTTTTCCCCTGTGAAAGTCATTTGGTGGATCTACTTTCATTGCTGATTGCTGATTTTCTAATTTTCAGTCGGTTAAATGAACAATTTTGTGAGGTGAGTGCTGCGCAAATTCAATTCAATTTATTTTTATAGAGCCCAAAATCACAACAGTGTTTCTTGCCAACCTAAAACCACCTGCAAAGTGAGCACATCCTTCAGTTAGACATGCACGGCACTGATCACCACCTGGAAGTCTTTGGTTGCTCCATAGGTTTAGATTAACTCTTTGTATTACGACGTGGGTCCGATGCAGACCTGTGGCTACAGATATACAGTTAACCTGTCAAAGTTGCATCAAATATGAAAGAAAATGTAATTCCATCCTCCATGTTGACATAAGACACATGAAGACCTCTGAATATTTGAGGATATCTGTTTTTCTATTGCCACGTAATTGTTTAACTTTTTTTTCTTTCATTTCCTTGAGATCCCTGTCCGATCTGTAAAAGCTTACATGGGTCGGCTCCTCCACCACTAAAGAGATTACATTAAATACAGAACCACAGCACCACGAAACCTCAGAGCAGAGGAGCCCGAGGTCCTTGTGAGAAAAACTACTTTTGGTCAAAATGTTCTATTTCACAAGGGCCGTGTAGAACAGTTTGGCAACTTTTGAAAAAGGGAGGCTCCCAGTTTTAAAGGGGCGCCTCAGATCCACACAAACCCGTGAGCACATTTCATAAGAACTCAATTCAGCGCTGGGTTGTGCAGTATATCAACACTGGGGAGTACGTGCAGTATATCAGCCCACTTTAAGGTCAAAGCATTACAGTAGATTAAACATACTTAAAGAAAAAAACAAGATAATGGAACAACTCTACACCTCAGTTTGCTCCTGTCTCTGCTTCTACTTCTGCCCTGTGCTGCTGCTGTTTGTTCATGTGTGGGATCCTAATGTCAAGTTCCCATCAAACTACCGAGTGATAACAGATGTAAATTAACGTGTGGCTATAGTCTGACATTTACACATTATACATATGTACTGTCCTTTTTACAAATAAATACACACATTTAAAAAGATGTGACAGTTGATGTGTGTTCTTCTCTCACGCCTTTCACCATCTTCCTTGTTTATTCCTTCATGAACTCCTCTCATGTCGCTGGCATTTAGCAGCTCAGTCTTTGAACGCTTTGGGAGTCGGGAGGCCACAGCTCTGTCCATCTTCCTGCTCTCCCTCCTCGTCTCTCTGTAGACACAACCCCGCCCCTGCCTCCTCCTCCCTCTCTCACCCTCCTTCCATCCTCTGTCCTCATGTGTCCAAAGGGGTGTCAGCTTCCAGTGGTTGCTCCCGTCTGTCCGGCTGACCACCAGGCCATGTGGTGGCATGGACACTGATCGGATGTGACAGCTCTCTCATTATTTAAAGTCAGAGGAGCTCCCTGCATGCTCGTGTGTGTGAGTGTGTTTGTTTTCACGGGGCCAATGAGTTGAAGAGAGGCGAGGGCTAATGAAGGAGCATGTGATTGGAAGCCACAGAAGCATATCAGTGCAAGAGAGACACTGATGGTCTTGTTTAGCCACAAAAGGGCCAATGAGTTGAAGAGAGGCGAGGGCTAATGAAGGAGCATGTGATTGGAAGCCACAGAAGCATATCAGTGCAAGAGAGACACTGATGGTCTTGTTTAGCCACAAAAGCTGCTCTTCATTGGAGCAGACTAAATTGGAGGAATAGTGTTTTATTCCTCGCTGGATTGGACATAATGACAAAAAGAGTTGGGCAGAAAACTTACAAGATTTGGACAACGTCTCCAGTATTTGGCTGGAGATCATTTATGGTTTTCACACATATATGTTGACCACATATTAAGTACTTTGTCCCAAGATGCTATTGGCTCACTGGAGCACGAAGGAAAAGTGTGAAAATGATGAATCCTCAAAGACCAAAAAGTTTGCTCTGTGACAGGAACATTCACTCTTAGATTGTCAGGAATTATGCTTTTTATAAATACATATTAATTTCCTTCTTATAAGACAAACAGTGTAAAAAAAAAAAACAAAACTGGTGTGACATGTCTCTGATATGTAGGCAGGACGGCCTTGCTCAAGGGCACAATGGGGACTGAACCTCTGACCATCTGGTAGCTGAGCAGACTCTCTAACCATTGCACCACAGCTGGATTACTTCCTCTTTTGCTTTACTTCCACCTAGTAATAGTCATTTAGTCTCAGTGCTTTCCATGTGGCCACTCTAATTGTCTCTTTGAATATTCATCTACAGATTAAATCAAACTTTGCAGCTCAAGTCTCCCTTTAAAATATATCATTATCTTGCCAGTGGATGAGTTGGTAATAATTTGGAGCTTTTTTCAGTGCAAAATGTGATGGAATAAAGTATGGTCATTAATGGATAAAGCACTAAACCTTATGATGAGAACTTGGCATTAGAGATGATTTGGAAGTGACTAATCCAAATACAATACAGAAGAATCTGTTGTACTGCTTTCAAATCTTTGTTATTTTCTGACTGGACTGGACACGGAAGCTCATATTTCTGTTAGTTTTACTTGTTTTATTCAGCAGTGCTTAAGCCAATCATGTCTACACTTCTCGCGCTGCATTGTTTCCAGGTGAGGAGTGAATTATGGGTTGCCAAATGGCTTAATGGCCCACAGGAGGCGCCGCTCATCGACTCCCGCCTCAGACGAGTAACCTAGCAACACCAATTGCTCATTGGAGGGAGATGTTCACCAACTGTTGCAAATTTAAAAGTGCATTTTATCAGTGGTTAGCGGTGCTCTATAACAGGACAGGAGAATAGGAGCATGTTAAAGGTTTAGGTCTGTGGAACGATGGCACCATGAAGTGAGCAGGTACGTCCATTAACTTACCTACAAGTTGTAAAAAACACTATTAAAATGAACTTTTCTTATTTTGATTCTGTCAGTGAAGGATTTTAAAACAGTATCAACATCATAATTTCAAAACATTATGGATAATAAATGATTTCAGATGTTTGACTGACATTTTATTTTCATGCGGTTGTGAAATCAGAACAATAGAGCTCTACATTTTTAGCAGCTGTGCAAAATGTCCACAGAGACACTGCTTGTATCACAGTGGTATCAGAATACTTTTGAAAAAATGCCAAATTTTATATTTAGCGTCTTACATCTGCTGGTTTAACACAGAAAATTCAAATGATGTAACACAATCACATAATCTGGAGGAGCTCTCTACACGGTGCAGTATCATCATGTTCCCCCAGGGGAAATGTGTCTGTGTTTAATTGTAAGGCAATGCTGCACAAATCCAACACATCATTGCAATCACAATAAACAGCATTAATGGTCATCTTTAAATAAATCAGTGAACCAATAAAGTTTGTAGTTCTATAAAATATATGTTCCGTGCAAACATCTGCATTTTTTTTTTCCAATCAGTACAAAAACAAAATTATGAGAGACAAAACTTGCATTGAAAAAGTTGTATGGTTAGACTGAGGGATCTATATATATATAAAAGTGCTTAATAGTAAAACGGGACACCTCCACAAACACAATAGTATATTTGATTATTATAACTAGTGTCTGTGCATCTCGTGTTCAGACACAGAGGCAGATCAGGGGCTTGAATCCAGCCGAGTCTCTGCAGCAGTGTCAGTCTGAGCTTAGGTCAGCCTCTTTATCCCACACACATTGGCTCTGTGTTGTTTTTCCAGCTTCATATATTCTTCCTCACAACTCAAACAGCCATCATTTGACTTCTGACTTCTTTCCAGCCGCTGACCACACAGTCCAATAAAGGCTAATAAACATGGTTCACGCACACACCAGCGCCCGCACGCCGCTCTGAGGGGAGGGTCCATTTACCGGACCACTGTAGCTCCCAGCTGCCCGGGGCCAAAGAGCTAAATTGCAGTGACCCTGAGTGAGCCTAAGCAAACCCATGGAAAGAGGGATGAGAGGAAGAAGGGAGGAGAGGAGGAAATGAAGGATGGGATCAAACAGCCGAGACCAACACGAGCTGTGTCAACAAGGTGGTGCCAGTGCTACTCTTGCAGTTTCAGAAGAGCGTGTCAATAAATGCGACTTTACTTGTGGCACAACAGCACTTTTGAAACTTCTGTGTGAAGTATAGTTGAATAATGGTTGATTTTAAGAAGGGCTCCCTCTGACTGATAACCTGGTCTAATGGTGTCATTTGCTGGCATGGAGATCTTTTTCATAGTACTTAATTTACAATGGCCACAGCGGAATAATATAAGATACACCTGTCTAATGCTATATTGTGGATTATTAACATTTCTGGCAAAGCAAAAACATATCCATGGATATAAGCAGATGGAAAACAATCCACTAGTAAATGTACCTAGTGCACCTCTAATTAGAGAAACGGGGAAATAGGAATCTGCCTGAAAAAGGGAGCGTGAAACCAATGCCAAATCAATATTTGAATCACAGCTTAAAGGATCTAATGTGGTGACTGGAAGGGATGCCAATTTTACACCAACTTAAAAATAGCAGCAAGACTGAAATCAATTTGGTTTGTTTCAACGAGGAATATCTGGAAAATACTTTGATACAGATACATTAAAAATGACAAACAAAATAATAATAAATCAAAGGATTTGCACAGCCATATGTGTGGAGCATAATCAATAACCTCGCCTTGCCATTGAACAGCCTCCACACACTGTGGGAGGCTCCATCATTACTACCTCAGTACAGAATGTGGTGTTTGCTGCAGCATTTTCTTAAAAAGGGTCAGTATGTTAACGTGAATATGTTGAATATGAGTCCTCAACATGCTCAGCGCACGTTAAGGACTCACTCAACATTTTATTTGGATTTAAAGCATAACAGGACTATGATGACCCCTAAAGGCCAGAGCCAAAAGCATTTTAATTAAACATTTAAGTAGTTTGACTGGTTAAAGACAAGTTGAGGTGGGTAAAGCCTCTGCTCCAGGTTGTTTGTTGGTTAATTATTGCTGTTGTTGCTGTATAACTAAATGTGATTTTTGTGGGAAACACTGAAAATCGGAGCTACACAACACTCAATCTGAGACAAAAAGCAAGAAAAAAAATCAATTCATTAAAATAACAGAATTGTAATGTTTTTCATGTTAAATGATAAATGTATTGTGTATATGTAATGAATTAGGCTGCACAAATGTATTTGCCTCTTCATCACACATTGTGCTCGTCCACATTTCATTTATCAAATCTGGCTGATCTGTCAAAAGCATCATCACAGTCACATGACGTCGTGTCATGTGGAAGAGGGAAGCCTCCTTTGGTTTGCTGTTACCATCTCTGAGTTTTCTAACTCTGCTCCAAACCCAAAACTGAGTTTCTCTCTCAGGGGAGATTAACCTGAGTTAACTTTTAATCTCAGAGCTTATTGAACCTTTGTAAAACAGGCCCATTGTGTGATGGTGTGTGATGGTCGTCACTGTGGTGGTGGTTTTTGTTGTTGGGTTGGTTGTCATTTCTTGCAGATTTTTTTTCTTTTCGAGAGCGCACCGTTCCTGTGCCACCTATATGCTGTTCTGTGCTGTGTTATTGCACCAGAGCATGTTACCCCCACCCCCCCTGCACACTCTGTGGAGCAGGGCCTTGTGCCTTGTGCCTGTTTCCATTCACACCTGTGGACCACCTGAGGGCTGCTGCTCCCTGAGACACATATTACAGGGAGATATCCGCCAGAATCAAAATCTATATGAGGAAACACAACAGGAGCCATGGCTTTATTGTCTGAAGGTGCAGTTCAGTCAAAAGAAAAAGAAAAATAATAAGTCAAAACCGTGTTGTGTGAAACAAAATTACAAACAACAAAACACAGCCTTACAGGTTTGGCCAAAAGGATAAGTACAAAACACTTCAATATGACATAGCATGCAGCAGAGAGTTCTAATTCTGTTTTAATAATTCAATTTAGATCACACACATTTAAAACGCTGCAATCCATGGTATCAAGTACTTCCAAGTGCAAAAGTAATGAGTTTATGGCGACTAAAATCCCCATTAACTACAAGTACTGATAATGCCTTTTATTCCTTGGTTAATGAGAATTCTAAGGCCGACTGCTGTGTGTTATTTTTGTATAACCACACAAGTTGTCCAGAAACAGTCCTATATCACAATGGTTTAGTACAGTAGTAGTTCTAGGCTCTGTCCCTGTCCATATTCTCCTGTGTTCACTGTCTTAAGATTTATTTTGGAGCGACAGTCATAGTCATTTAATTGTTAATTCAAAGTTGTACTATGCAACTTTTGTGGTGCATTTGGAGGTTTATGGCATCACCTGCCTGTTTTATGGTAGATTTATAAATGTCTCTGTCTCCTTTGATAATCAAGCAAGTTAAAGGTTTGTGTCTGTGCTATAATTATGCTAATATGAGTCATTCATGTCACTTGGTATTAAATAAATATAAAAAAAGTCAAAAAGTAATGCAAAATAAATGCATGTAAGTAGTAAGATGTAAGTTTTACAACATGGGACTAAACCCCATTTAATTTAACACAAAATCAAATACTTATTAAAGCATGTACCCACAATGGCAGAATGCTACATCAACATTTATACTTGTATTGACGTGCATAGTGTCTAAGTGATTCATTACAGTCAAACATGTAAAACCTAAAAACCAGTCAACCATAAAAGTTGCCAACCGTTGCTGCTTTCTGCATAAATGATTGGTCAATACCGGAGATGATTGCCCTTCTAGTTTATATTGATATACAGCAGCGAGAGCCTGGAGGAGCCCATTAAAGTTTATGGGATGTACAGATAAGGCTGTGAATCCTGGGCAAAATGAACAATGCAGACACGGGATTATGATTTTTCCAAATGCCTTGCACATCAAAATAAATAAACAAATAAAAGAGACACAAATGTATGCAGAGGGAAGAGGGACTTTATGAATGGCCACACACACACACAAAAATGGTGGCTTTTGGAACAGGAATGATGCTCGTATTATCTGTGTCATCGCAAACAGACAAACATTAAAGATGCACAGCAAAATTGCGTTTTTCAGTCTGGCGCTCGACTGATAATAACTGAATGAGGAGAAACCAAACCAAAAATTAGCCATATCCAACCAATGTAAGCGGCTGAATCACATGTGCTGAGATGCAAACACCACTGCTGGAACAGAGAGGCCATCGATATCCACAAACGAGGTGCAGGGAGTAGAAATGTAGATGAGTAGATATAAGCTTCACTACTGTCAGGTGAAAGCACAGCCTACAAGTCATTGCACTGTCACGAGAAACTTCTGAAGAAAACTACAAGAAGTGGCTGAGACAAGTAAAACATGGAAATAAATCATTCCTGGCTGACAAAAAAATAACTGATACATAAGAGTTTAAACTGAAGACAGAATGAAACTACCATGGGCTCATTATCAATAGACTATTTAGACATTTAAAAAAAGAAGAAAGAAAGCAGCATACACCAATTAAAATGATTAAAATAAGTAAATTAAAGCATCATTTATCTTCTGGACTTTTCTGATCTTGTAGCTTATAACGGGCGAGGAAACGATCTCACGTGGCTGGTATATTTTCTGAAGTCGACCGCGGTGCAATGCATGTGAGTCGTTATTCACTTACTTGAAGAATTTGACCCATTAATGACCCTTTATGGCAGATAACTCTCACTGATAATGAAAATATTTGTTACAGACAAGGACAAAAAAGTAAAGAAAGAAAATATATAATAAAACAATGCCCAATACAGTGCCCTTTGACCTTTGCGTTATATCCAGATCTAACATTCCACAGGAAAACAAGAAAAATAGTCATTTCTTTCATAGAAAATATGAGGTCAACTGTCTGCATCATTACAGGGTTAATCAATTCTCCAATATTTACCTGGCTTGAGCAAAGGTCTCCATAACTGTGCAGATATACTCATCTTCCCCCACGCTGGATTTGACTGAGTTTCTTCTTCAGGTCATGTGGTCAGGCAGCTTCTGGTCGGTAGTTTTATGTGTGATTATCGATAAGTACTTCACAATCAGTAAACTTCTGAACGGAGCTGGATTCCTTCATTGTATTTGTATCATTTCTTAGGAAAGCAAGAAAGTCTTCAAGATGAAAACAAAGATACAAATTCAGTTTGAATCTTAATTTGAGAAAATTTATTATTCACACACAGTGCTTTTGTTGATTTCAGGCTTGAATTTTATTTTTTGCCTTTGTCACCTTTGTTCTTTTGCTTTTAATTAGTTTCTACAAGTTATAGGGAGGATTCACATGCACAGATAGCACTAAAATACAGAAATATGTCAGCATTTTATAATAATAATGTGATAATAATAATGCATTATATTTATATGGTGCTGTCTGGAGGCTTAAAGATTTTTAACGTTGCATTATTCATTCATTTCACACTCATGCCGCAGCTGCCCTGGGGCAAACTGAGGGAACCAAGGCTGCCAATCCGCTCTATCAGCCCCTACACACACACATGCCACACTCATAGTAGAATAGATTGGGACTTCTTAAGGTGCTATGGGATTATAAATTGCAAATCACAATGACATTACAGCCCTTATACGTATTATACTTATTACAGCTCTAATGCTATTACTACCACTTAATACTATATGTTGGCTCTTGCATCAGTGATTGTGAAATCCGGGGTAATCTGACCAGAATGTTAAACTAAAGCCTGTGCAGTGTAGCACTAATGAAAACCTACAGCTCAATTTAAAGTAAAGAGTTTAATTTCACCTGCTGCAAGTATTTGTCACCTTTTTTAATCAGGCTATAGAAGTGCACCCAATGTGACAGGGTCTGAATCAGTAACTTTAACTGTATGTATACTAAACACTGTACCGCAAATAAATTGGCCACTTAAAATGAATTGTCAGCCTTGAGCACCAACCTTTTCCTGTGGAGAAAGTGGGAGAGTAAACAGGTTTTCTCTGCAAGTGTTCTGTTGTTTTGCATATTTGCCAAAAAAGATGATTTGAATGGGAATGATGTCACACATATGATATAATCCTGTTGCATATTATGACATCTTCTTATCTATTCTATAATGTTTCATCATCAAAAGCACGTCCAGAGTTGTGTTTTGTTTCATTCCCACATATTTAACACACAAGCCCTGCATATTTAAGCTGAGTTCTTCTCTTACACAGGAAACAGTTTTACCTTGTGACGTCTTGTGGTGATACAGGAAGTCCTCAACTCTGCTTTTTAAACTCCAGACACTTTTACTCAAATTATTTGGATAATTTCAGCTCTGGAATTGCCTCTGGAATCTAAGGCAAAAGGACCTGTTTACGTAAAAACTACAGCTTCATGACATCACAAGGTGGAGCAGAGCATTTTGAGCCTTGGAGATGTAATCTAATAATAAAGGAAAACTCAAATATGTAAGAATGAAGCACAACTCAAGTCCAGGAAGGATTTTTAAGGACATGACAATATTCTAACATGTCTTAAAGCTTAAAAAAGCAAATTCTGTGTAATATAGGACCTCAAAAACCAGCAAATGCTACAACAGCGTAGGAATAACACAGGTAATAGTGAATGTAAAGTAGTCATAAGCAGTAGTACTAATAGTAAAATATAAATGGTGTATATGCTTTCCACTTTCTTTTTTATAACTTTTACTCTAGTATATTTTTCTTGCCACAGCTGCGGTGATAAACTGTGAGGCTGTGAAAATTACTGGTATGATCCATCCCCAGACTTACCAGCCAGCACTCAGATCAATAATAATTTATTGGTAACTTTCTTTTTTCTCTCTCCTCCTCCTGGAGTGAGAGACAAGATGCCAAATGTGTGTGTGTGTTTGGGGGGGTGTGCGTGTGTGTGTGTGTGGCCTTGGAAGTTGATTAAAAACAGGTGCAGTGACAATGGCAGCACAGTGATGGAAGTGCTGTGTGTGTGTGTG
>KN516305.1:5307-19747 GCA_000787155.1 Scartelaos histophorus
CACTGGGTTTACTGTAAATGTAGCAGATCACACGTCATTTTAGGAAAACTTAAATTTCACTTTAAACTTAGTGAAGAAGTAATGAATGCCCAATCTCATCTAATCATATTTTCATGATATTTTGAGTAGGTTAAAAAAATTGTGAATATGCTACTTTTTCCCTTTAAAAGCCATGACGTGCCTTTGGTTCTGTCATAATCCAAAAAATATAACATGTAAAAGTGCAGTTATTAAATGCAGTTATTTTTTTCATGTAGTCTGCATTGCAAAGGATTGTGGTCTACGTAGTTCCTTCTGTTCTTATGGAGAAATAACAGCAAAAACAGAGACTTGTAATTCAATATATTGCGATGGCCCATGACATTATTGTGTAAGATGTCACGTTAGTACTGGGGTGGGAGACCATTTGAAATACCAGGTATCATAGTAGTAGTAGTAGTAGTAGTAGTAGTAGTAGTTCAGAGTGCTCATTCACCAGCCCTTTCAAACCCACTAGTGCATACTGTTGTTGTACCCTTGGGGAAGACACTTTAGCACCTTTGCCTACAGACTATATGAGTCAATGAGAGTGTGTTTTTTGAAAGTCAAAGCAGAACACTGGATGAAGTTACCAAATGTGGTATGCACTGTCCCAAATATACACCAATAATATGAAGAAAAGACAACTTTTAGTCACATGAAATCCCTCAGTGCTCCGTGTCATGTCAGATAATAGACAAAAACCAATACGGAGAATAAAAGACTATCTACTTCATAACAGCAACTTTTCTAACATAAAATCGATAAAAGCCTAGATACTTTAAAGTCTCCTAAGTACGGCATTATGTCCCGACTTTTCAAAAGACTAGGGATGCTGTTATTATTGACGCGTAGCTGAATGTCTCACTGTAATACGAAATGATGCTAGAGAGACAATGAAATTTGAAGTTAAAAGGTAGAAGTCTATGATTAGATGATGAGGGGTGATTTCAGAGCAGACTATCGAGCGGCCAGGTACGTCACGCCACAGGGAGCAGGTCGATAGCTCATCATCGCCGTCATTTGAGGAGGTAAATCTCGCCGCGAACTGAGTAGAGAGCGGAGGGCGGCGATGGCTTTCCCCACAGAGGTGACACTGGAGACAATCAGCATGTAATAACACAGGGCTTTGAAAACGGCTTCAACGTGCAGGATAAGAGGGTGCCCCAGATCAATACAAGAATGGGATACTTAAACTTAATGTATAGAGAAAGTTTAATGCCATATATAGTGATTTTTATTATGATTTGTGGGTTAATCATTCCTAATAGTTCCAACTAAGTGTTCATTCATTATCAAATTAGCTTGTGGCAATTTAAAATGCAAGTTAAACAGAACTTTAAAAGGAACCGAGCATTTTGAAGATATAGATAGACTAACAATAAAAGGGATGCTCAAACATGCGTGAGTGAAAACACTACTCTAGGGATGAGGTTACACAGACACATTATGTAAATCTGCAGGTTGGGGGTTCTCCATCTACTTGTCTCTGCAGAGAGGTCACTCATTTGACTGGGATGTTCTGCACTACATTAAGGCACCAAACATGTCTCTATCTAGGCAAACTGCTAACAGGCTAAGGTACAGGTCAGGTCTGTGGAGAGGCAAGCCCACTCACAGTCAGAATGCACGTTTGTTAAGCTAATTTTGGGTGATAAAACTCTAACGCAGGGGTGTCAAACTCATTTGCTCCGGGGGCCATATCCAACTTACTTCGATTCCAAAGGGGCCGGATCAGAAAACTTGTGGCATATATTCCTCCAAAATAACATAAGTCCAAATATTTGTAGCGATAAATGCAAATCTATTTAATAGATTTTGATTAATCAGTTAATTAAATTATAACTTTTTATGATTTTAGAGCTGTTCATGTGAACTTACATGAACAGCTGACAGTGAGTTCGACGCTGCCCCGTAAAGTGCCTTGAGCCTGTACCGTCCGCGGTGCTTCGCCCCGCACAGTGGGCGGTGCCGATGCTTCAGTGATGTGTCGAGTATTTTGACCAGGGGCTGCGTTGTGTTCTCAATTATTAGTTCCGCCGCTCTTTTAGCTTTTAGCTTTTACCTTCCTGGACATTTTGGGATCATTATTTATTTCTCAATTCCACTCCTTAGCATTAATGCGGAAACACTACAGCGGGTATCATAATCGACAGGCATTGTGGGAAATGTAGTTTTTGGTCAAAGCGCGCTTTTATTTTTAGACACTCAGACCTTTTAAGCTCTTGCGGGCCACATAAAATGACGTGGCGGGCCACATTTGGCCCGCGGGCCTTGAGTTTGACACATATGCTCTAACGCATAGTAAAATATTATAAGATACAGTGGCTAAAACAAAGTAGGAACAGTATCCATAAAACAAACAGGTGGTGGATCAGAAAAGTTACACAGTGCATCTTTAATTTGTGATCTTAATTTGTGACGCTCATCTTAGAAACGTTTACCAAGGTTTCACATAGTTCTAGGGAAAACATGAATACCATTGGACACTACTTAATAATAGTCACTGGTGAGTAAAACTGAATCAGTCAAATCTGTGGTTGAAAGTGAGAACAGGATATTCTGAGCAGCAGTTTGAAACCAAGTCTCGTGAAGATAAGGTCCACTGATGTCATGCAAAGAAGCCACCAGGTCCTAATGAAAAAGTCAAATCTATTCAAAGTGAAGCCAAATTAAGTTGTTTGCACAGAGAACTACAGCCACACTTTGTATTAGAGTGGGGAGAAAAGGAAGTGAGACTGTGAGGGTGTTTGTGAGCGAGCAAAGAAAAAGCTATTTTATGATTCTCTGTCAAATTAGTTTTTTCATCCGTCTTTAGTTTGACATATCTCTGCTAAATGATCTTATCTTCTTGTACTCCAGGAAGCACTGACCCATCAAGATGTCCTCTTTATGCCGTGTTCATTTATCAAAAAATATGTCTACATTTTACTGCAAAACAGCATCAAATCAATACCCGGGCAAGTACTTTTTTAAGTAGTTCAGGACCTGCTTGTTGCCAATAGAATATATTACTTTATTTTTCAGACTCGGCTAGAAATACCCTGAGCTCCGCAGTATGTGCTTTAGGGCTGAAATGTGGAAAAAAAAAAATCATATATATTTTTTTTATTAGAGAGAAGAAGGGGCAACGCATAAATGAAAAATGAAGAGATGAAATAAAAGTAGGTGACTTTACCAAAAATGGACTGTTGTAAATGTACCATAGAAGAAAAGTAGGCTACAATCATTTAAAATTAAAAGATTAAAAGTTCTATATTATGAATAAATTGACTCTTGTGAGCTTTAAGACCTGTTATAATGTTGTCACCTCTTCAAAAACATACCTGGATTAGTGTTTTTTTTTTCACTCACACATGTTTGAGTAACCTTATATTATTAGTCTGTCTACGTCTCCAAAGCTCAAAATGCTCTGTTCCACATTGTGATGTCATGAAGTGGTAATTTTCAAGTTTTCAGTTTACCATTTACCTTTAGTTTAGTAGAGACAGGCAAATCCAGATCTGTAATTATCCGTGTGATTCTAGTGAAAGTGTGTGGAGTTTAAAAACATAATGGAGCACTTCCTGTATTACCGCATGACATCACAAGGTGGAATAGAGTGTTTGGAAGAGCCTAAATATGCAGGATTTGTGTGTTTAACGTGTGTGAATGAAGCTTAACACCACTCCAGGTATGTTCGTGACGAGGATTACAGCATAGACGGGCCCTTTAATGTTAATAATCTTGACTGCACATTTATAACAGATTAGTAATGATCATAATTTTAATTGGAATGTGATTAATTGCGCAGGGCTAATGGCTTGTTTGGCATTTTTTGTGACAGTAACACCTGATGTGCAGTGAACTAAATGGTGTTTGACTGTAATAAAATGATGCCATCGCCGTATGAATAAATAAGTGAGTTCATTTCCTTGTTTATGACTTAACTTTTTTTTTACTACATGACTGTTGGCAATGATATTAAACTGTGAAACTGCAAACTGCGAGCTGCACTGCCAATGTAAACACTCCAGTCAGGGAAAGCCTCTTTTACACCGGGGGAAACTCGGCCCTTACTCCAAGCCACAACTGCAACTCTCCATTTGGAAACATGGGGAGATATATTATGTCATATTCATATTTAGAGCAGTTTTCCTATATTCAAAAATAGCAATGCCAGTTCTGTGCAGGGTTAGTGTGGAATAGAGCCATTATGTCAGGCAGGATTCCCCTACTCCACCCTGGTCAAACTGGTATCCACTCTAAAGCTCCAACCACACACTTAAAAAAACACAGTGTAACATGAACTTTTGACTGGTGCTCGTGAATCCAGCAGAAGCAGAAGCACCGTTCCCGATCTCTTCTGTGTAAACGCTATCAGCGCTGTGGAAAATCCTATATTTCAAGCTTAGCAGTTTCCACATGAAAAAGGAACAGTTAACTAGAATGGAGAGAGCTTAAGTGTCAATTTCCTGGGCAATTTGGGCTGCAGGTCTCGGGGGGAATATTGGAGAATTGATGATGGATTTAGGAAAGAAATGTAAGAATGCAACAATTTTACTTTTTAGGTTTTTTTTTTACTTTTTCTTTTTTACTTCTGTACTGATCTACACTCAAGTCCAAACAACGCATAGTGAACTTTATAATGGAAACTGGCTGATATTTTAAATTGGAGTTTGTAAAGGTTTGTATTGATTATCTGCTATTAAAATCTTTTCTATTTTAACTCTTAAAATTGAATTAGTTTAGTGGTGGACTTATTTTTTTAGTAATTTGTAAGACTTTAATTGTGATCATGTCATTATTTCTGGCTATTGTGAATTGAAAGTTCAGTAGGTACATTTGCCATTGGAAAATTAAAATTATATTGCAATATTACACAATAATTGACTCAAAACAAACATATTGCAATAATAATAATTTCCAGCTGGCAGAAATATACTTTTGGGAAAAAACTGAAAATTCTCCTTATCCTCCCAGTGTGTATCAAAAAATACTGCAATGATATTAATATTCTAGTACATATTTGCGGTGTTTTCCAATACTGCGCCGCACTATTGTTTGGTTGTATAATGTGTGCAGACTTACAAAGGAGACACATGCAGCCAGCAGCAGTATTCTGACCAGAAGATCTTCAAACTGCTCCACCACCAGCTCCCATAAAGATTTCCCTGTAATATGCAAAGAACAACAGTCACCACATTGTAAAAAAGCATGGCTACCTGTAGGCGTGTGCAAAAATATGAAAATATCAAGATACTGTGATACTAAATTTGGCAATAAGGTTATAGTATAATATATATATTTCCTTAAAAAAATTGTATGTTTGTTCAAAAATTTGCCTGTTCTCAAGTCAATTCAAGATATGACTCTGATTTTGTAATAATTTGACCCTTGTGCAATCCTGGGGTCTTTTTGGTCCACACCTTGCTGGGGCAGAATTTTATTTTATTTTATTATGTGTTTATATTTCAACCTTTTTATTGATTATTTTCATTTTATTTTTATATGTCATGAACATTTTGAGAAGAGCATTTGGGTTGTGTGGGCCATGTGAGAAAAGTTCTGTTGAAATATATATATTTTTGGGGGAGGCTCTAGTGTGTTTTTTCTTCTGAATCAGACATAATAATTATTATTATTATATTTTGTTTATTTATTTTTTTGGCTCAATATTTTGAATTCTTAAAAAAACTGATAAATGTCTGATTTCAAAAGTTTTAAACTTGTGATAATTGGGCTTGGTTTGGGTTAAAATTTATATTTTGACATTGTAACTGTTTTTTTTCTGTTATATTTAGTCAATCATTAAGAAGGATTGGACAACATGTTAACAACTTTTATACTGCAGTGCTGAAGTACTATTGGATGTACTATTTTGTATACTACATTCCAAATTTTATGTCATTTTTATTTAAATTATTTTTGCTGGTGCAGAGGGGTGGCGGGTGGGCAGGGTTGTTTTGTTGTTCCACTTAAAAGAAAATGTTCAATAAAAAGATTTATCAAAAAAAATAAATAAAAAATTGTATGTTCATTTGTCTATTTCATTTGTTAATTTGTTTACCCGTTGCTATGGTGATGCTCACAGTTTAGAGTGAAATGTTGCCAAAACTACAAGTGCGCTTATACAGAAATAACGACATGGCATTTAGCACTAAAATTCTCACTGATCATGGTATAAAAATAGGTGTAACTGATCTCTTAACACTGCACCAACAAAGCCGTGTCCACTCCCAAAGTTTACTCCTCAGCAAACACAGACAAAGGGATCCTTGGTAAAGATATTCAAGCATGTAGGGGCAGTGGAACAACGGAAAAATCAATATTTACCTTCTTCAGCTGGGAGCTCTGTGGAGAATCCAGGAATCAGGAGGAGGCGGGGCATGGGGAGATAGAGAAAGAGCAGTTAATATATTTGAATTGGGACGCTTGTACAAACAGACTATTAAGAACCCTGGTGAGTCATGGGTTTGGTTTGATTAGACTCTGTTTGATAAAACATTCGAGCTAATCACAAACAGTTGGTCAATATGAACAAACATGCAGCAATAACAAAGGATGTCTGGTCAGATACAGTAAATAAAGTGAAATAAATGAATGTTACAATGTTAGAATATTCTGACTGAGGTGAAAACAAATTATAGATTATATAATTCTGCAGTTTAATTTTTTTTTCTTTGGGTTTGAAATTGAAATGCCATAAAAAAGGAAGTTTGATTGCAACCAAAATCATCATGACATGACTTGAAATGTGAATGGGAGGTTATGGAGTCTTAATTTGACAGCACTGAATTAGGGCTGCACATACTGTAAAAGAGCCAGTCAAATCTACAGTCCTTCCAATCTTAGACTTTGTAAGGAAAAAGCCTGAAGATGTTATTCACCAAACAACCATCTGGTTTGTCACTAGTGCACTTGTTCACCACTTACACTGCAGTTTTTGCTCCCTTTAGAAGTGGCCCAAACCACAACAAACCCACTGGTTATCATTATTTAATCATTGTTTTTGTGTTGCCTCTAGGCCAGGTTGTCACAGTAAATAAAAATGGTGAAATGCTAAATAAGCAAACTGCACATGCAATGTTTTCAAAACTACAAGGCTGAAGCCTAAACAGCAGAGTTTAGTCCTCTTTCATTTGATTAACATTTGATTAACAAAACCTGTCAGGACTGCAAACACAGACGAGCACAGCAGTGAAGTAGAAGCACATTAGTGTTTAGAACAACATTGCAATGACAAGTGCATTTGATGGATGTCACCACAATGAACAGCACTAAGTCATGGCATGTGTCAAGACCAACGCACCAGTGCACAGAAGAGGCCTATTTCTGCAAACAGCTCCACGGCAATCATAACTCTCATGTAATCATCCAACAGAGCTCGGGCCTAATGACAGGGGAAATCAGAGGAGGAGGCACCACCGGGACACAGTGACATCACTGCTCCGAGCACAGGAAATCCCTCAGCAGGTTTTAAGCAGAGCTGCTACGAGGACCAAAGCAGCCCCGAGGAGGAGGCAGGGCCATGTGGTGGAGGCCAAACACAAACCACACGCTCGCTTACACACTGCAAAGGGCAAACATGACATGTTGGTTATAGAGGACGGCCTGTGAGGTTTATGTGGTCACCACTCCACATCGGCGGGTTTATATGTCACACAAAGATAAAATCGTCTAAGGGAACTTTTCATTTATGTGTAGTAATTTACAATTAGCTAGAGTTGAGTAGACTGCTGTTGTACAAGGCATAATAAGACTCCAAAGCTCTGTCAACCCCACTGTGAAGACAGGAGTCGTCAGGAGTCGTCCTCCCCTGGTATTAATATCTGATGACTCATCACAAGCACCGCCTCAGTCAGCGGCGTCAGCCCGGACACGAGCACAGACGCAGGGGACCTCAGCTGCACTGCCCAGCACGGACCTCAGCACGGACCTCAGCACAGACCTCAGCACAGACCTCAGTACAGACCTCAGCACGGACTTCAGCACAGACCTCAGCACAGACCTCAGCACGGACTTCAGCACGGACTTCAGCACGGACCTCAGTACAGACCTCAGCACGGACTTCAGCATGGACTTCAGCATGGACCTCAGTACAGACCTCAGCACAGACCTCAACACAGACCTCAGCTCAGACCTTACACAGAGCTCAGCTCAGACCTCAGCACAGACCTCACACAGACCTCAGCACAGACCTCAGCACAGGCCTCAGCACAGAGCACAGACCTCAGCACAGAGCACAGACCTCAGCACAGCCCTCAGCACAGAGCACAGACCTCAGCACAGACCTCAGCACAGAGCACAGACCTCAGCACAGACCTCAGCTCAGTGTGGTGGACTCCACAGTGAGTATTGCAGTTTCCACAGCAGCTCCAGCAGCCTGACAAAAGCCTGTTTTCCCATTACTGTGCCTCTCAGGTTGTATAATGTTTTTATGGCAGACAGTCTGGCAGTGGCTCATATGCTTCAGACAAACACAGGCTCTGGTGGACAGAGGGAGCAGAAAGGGCCACAGTGCAGAGTGGGGTTCCCCGGCTTCCCCCTGCCAAGGATTCCCTCACAGTCATCTGGCCTGTGTCAGCTGCAGGCTTGCCCAGGCACATTCCTGAGTACTGACTTCAGCTCTCCCACTGTGTCCCCACACCACCTCCCGCTCCAGGGGCCAGACAAAGAATAAAAGCCTTGTTTACGCACAGCAGCACAGGGCAGAAGGGAGACACTTCCTGGAGACTGTTGCCAACAACAACGGGACGCAGCATCCACACTCAGGAACAGGAAACTATCTGGGTCTGTGCAGCTGGAAATAAACTGCTGAGGTGTACATTTTTACAGAGAGGGACAGTATTCATTATATTATACGGCCTTATCTGAGTAAGGGAACAAGTTCAAGGCACTTTTGTATAAACTACTAGCATGAGAAACTTTAGCAGCATTTGCCCTGAAAAATTGTCTCCTGAACAACAACACTGCAATGTCTATTAAACGAACAAAGAATAATTCTTACGCAATCTGGATGACCTCAATATGGCAAAACACAATCATACAAAGGGCTGCAGAGCGTGTGACAACAACAAACACATCTCACATACACAACAGAAGCCAAACAGCATTGTGCAGAGTGTGAAGGAGAAGGTTCAGCTCTAAGTGGCTCCTGCTCTATGAAAGGGTTTAGAGGAGGCCTAAATATACAGTAACAAGAGCCTCTAATGACATACTGTATCCTCACTAATGTATTCCTCACTGTAAAAGGTTGGAACGCATTAACCATATGAAATGTGAATCAAAGATTCTGAATGGTCTTTGTCAGTCATTATCTGAGAGGCACATTATCACCGAGGGCAGCACAGCCCGGGGCACCTCCCATCACCTCAGCGTCAGAGGAGGGTTTCCCCTCCAACATGAGGTCATGTGATCTCAGATGAGGTCATGTGATCTCAGATGAGGTCATGTGATCTCCCTGCAGACAGTTGCACCAGGAGCAAAAAGCAAGAGTGAAAACTATGCGTCACATCATCAGAAAGAGACAATGAAGCAAAATAAGTGTTCATATGTGGCTGCAGGGATGAGACGTGATCATGCTGAAGTGACAGAGATGGGAAGCTGCTTAGGCCAGTCTTTATTTTTACAACTTTATTTGATAAACTGTTCGGAGATATGCAATCTCCATATGGATGGTGCCCGAATCTCTATCTCTGTGAGTCATGAGAGGCTGATTGCTTCTGGTAGTTAGAGAGAATCAGATCAACTTTGTTCAGTGTGTATTTTCACAGGGTAAAATACTTATTTCCATGGATGAAAACCTTGTCCTTTTTAGTGGAATTTCAAAACTTTTAAATGTATCCCAAAAGAGGCACAGCACCACAAATCTGGTGCCTTTGTTTTGAAGGTCAAAAATTAAATGAATAGAGAAGATGCACCAAAGAGTAAAAAAGTCTGCAACTCCCCAAACGGCCCAGTGAAATCTGTGCTAACATAAGCCTATTTATAGTTTATTCCTCATTTAGAAATCAGAGCAACACTTCTGACCAATCACAAGCTGGCACAGTACAACTTCACACAGCTCAAATGATGTCAGAGAGGTACTGAAGTAAAGTGATTGTTACTTTCTAACGTTTGCTTCAAAGTGTTGTGTGTGTTCATAAATACACAAGTGCTTATATTTGCTTCACTACAGAATATTTTTCTTTGAATTAAAGAGACCATATAATGCTATTTTCTGATCTATGTTAGAACGATGTTTCCTCCTCAAAAACATACGTGGAGTTGTGTTGTTTCATTCACACATGTTTAATACACAAAGTCTGCATATTTAGGCTCACAAATTCCGAGTTTTGATTAAGGCCTAGTTTGGAGAGCTGAGACATGTACTTGTGTCATATAATAATTATCCACATTATTTAGTCTTGTTTTTAAAAAAAGCACAGATTGTTGGAGCCCGAGTCCATGTTAGGTTATGATCCTTCACCAGATGGTTGATAATATGTGACAGAGGCTGGAGTGCTACACAAACTAAAACCATGTGACTTAAAAACATGTTCTACTGATTTGAGTGAATTTCACATGACATTATTGTCTAGCAATGGAACAAGTCTTTTGGGGTTGAAACAGGAAATTTCACCCAGTTATATTAAGATAACAAAAGCAAATACTATTTTTGTATTTAAAATAAGAAACAATGTTGTATGTTGTTTGAACAAAAAGCTTATTCCACTGATCAATAATTTAACATGTCAAGTGAAATCTACTCACATCAAGTTGAGTAACCTGAAGTTATTTGGATATAACCTTTTGCAGTGAGGTAAGAGGAGACGGGGACAAGCTCCAACAGGACGTCAGCTCCAACAGGACGTCAGCTCCTCACGACGCCACAGGGGCAAGAACACACACTCATGCTGGGCTTCCATGCTTCTTGGGGACATCACATTGAGTTCTTTCATTTCCTGGAGTCTGAACCTAAACTTAACTTAAACCATGAAGCCATAACTTCAAACCTTAAACTTAACTTTTAAAACATGCTGATCATCTAATAATAATTTACATGATGGGGAATCTGCTCTTTGTCAAAGAGTCGAGCGCTGCAGTTCTTTGAGCTCCAGGTTTGTGTTTTAGTGACACCACAATGTGGCTTTCAGGGTCACGGCCTTTTTCAGACTTGACCTGTTTTTTTCTTTTGCACATTTTTTGTCTTGGGACCAAGCGCAGTCTCAGCTTTTATGTCTCCATCTCTAGCACTATTGTAACCTGTTGTTTGTGGCCATAGAAAGGCATGTCCATATAAAAACAGTTTATACAGATCTTAGTCCCCACAATGTGTTAAACAGCCGCCCACACACACAAAGCAAACTAGAATAAGGAAGTGACTCAAGCACCCAAAGGACGACAGATGACTTCTCTACAACTGAACCGACTTTCAGAGAAAAGTGAAATAAAGGGTTAAGTGAATGTCAAAGTGGAAGCCCCGAGCCTGAGGAAATAGCAGGAAACCATCTTGAAAACTACACATGCAGACACGCTGCTGTTATGTCAAGTTGCAGAACAGGAAGAGATACAGAGCTGAGAGCCAGTTCCTGCAGGGGAAGTAGTAACAGTTATGTGTGGCTCAAACACTGCATAGTAACTCAGAATAATAATAATATTGCATAGTTTTCCGATGATGGCATCAGTAATGTCCCAGAACACAGTCAGACATGTTTAGAGCTGCATCAATGACAAAAGACAACACCCGCCCTCAGGTTCCCAGAAAGCAAGAAGGATGATTGAGAAATGGGATTAGGAGGTAAATGTGATTTATAATATGCATAAATAATATGCATTTACAAGTAACTACCAAGACTGCTCAAATATAAACTGAAGATGTACAAAGACCAGGAATGCAATAAAACTATGCAAAATATGTGTTGGTTCCAGGGGACTCAAACTGGTCTCTTTAATTTCAAATCCTTTCCTTACAATATAAAATGATCTGTGTAACACATTAGTTAGAAGCATTTTAGCATGATTTCCAAGAGCACAGACATCAGACTGGTTATTTTTTGGTAAATTTTGAGATACCAAAAGCAAGTATGTGTCCTTTCCTACGGCCCTGGATTAAGCTGCTGATCACTGAAAGCTGAAAACTGGTAACGGAGGAGGCTGCTACCCGTACATCACTACCGACCATTTCACAGTTTCCATGATCGTCTAGTAAATCCAAGCTCTTGTTTTCAAAAGTTAATTGGCCTGATCTGATGAAAGTTGCCAGAACAGAGCTGCCAATGGACCATAAATGGAAGGTGCAAAGAACAGGCAGACATCACCTCTCAGCAGCAGAGACAGCTTTGTTGTACTGAAGAAGGCTAATTATTCAGAGGATGGAAAAAGACCAGGGTTCACAGCTCATTTGGGTTTCCCTGATTATGAAAGATGTGACAAAAACAGCAACGCCGTAGCACTCATCAACACAGACAATTAGGGAAATCCAGAAGGTAGCCAGAGGTCAAAGTACTCAGCCAACAATGGATGCTTGATATGCTGGAAAAACACACACAAATAACTACTGACTTGAATAACCCAATAAATCTTTGACGGGGAGATGGCCTTAAATGGAAGTCCCACAATGCAAAGAGTTGCAAGTTCACATGGTACATGTTCCTTATGTCTCATATAATAGAACCTATTAAGCAGCCTTGTCAGAATCATTACTACATCAACTTATGTTCATATATGAAAGTTGGAAAAATACATTTTATCTGTGTACATTTTCTTTGAAGTACTCAGAATTTTTGGGTTATTTTTTGGCTGTATGATGAGATTTGAGCTGTTAAAAGGTTGAAAAACTTATATGACACATTACAGATGAAAACTAACTGGTGTTTCATTCTGCCATTTATTTATTTTAGCTCATTCATTTTTAACAGTATTATACATTTACAATAGTTTGTGTTGTTTAAATCAGCTCTTGGGCTATTGTGTCAGATAATATTATTGATTATCGCCTATATTTACTCATAATTTGTTATTGCGACAGGTTTAATATTAAGTCCATTTGAGTCTTTGTGAGATGCAGACCACAAATCTCCATGTTGATTTAAACATTATATTACCAAAGCATCAAACAGCATTTTTTTGCACAGTGCAGTATCTTGCAAATAAATAAACTAGTAACAGTGACCAGAGAAATAGAGGATAGAGGATACATTGTCTTTGCACCGGTGGGGTACATTTTGTTACTTTTTGTAGTGCAATAAGCTTTTATCTATAGGGGGTCAAATAAGTATCACATATGGCTCATTACGTAACTGCATGGACATAACTGCATCATTGTGCCATTTTTATATTGTAACACGCGTCAAAAAAAGGGTTTAATACTGGGGCATGTGTAAAGTGTTAAGTATTATTTCACACTTCAACATTTGCTCCTGTAACCTACTGCTGCCTGTCCAATAAAGCGTACAGTTATTACTTTAATATTTTAAACTGTGCACAGAAACCAGCTCTGAACCAAAAGTGATGAACTGAACTGTCCGATCGCCTGCAGTGCTTGTACGGACGCTTGAAACAAAACACCACATCTTATAATCTTGCAGGGCACTTAAGTCTGCAGAGGTATAGAAGAGAGTGAACAGGTCCTATCCAGCCAAGCCTAAAAGAGCCAAACGAAACCTATTACTCAAGTGAAGTGGCTCCCTTAAAGAAAGCAGGGTATCCCCATCTTTCACTACTTATCTGCACACGCTCTCGCAGCCAGGAAGTGCACCGCTCAAAACCAAAAAGAGATGTTATCTGCTGCAAGACGTTGCTTTTTCCATGAAGTCATCAGCAGCCTATGGGTAGAGCGTCAGGCTACAACAAAAGGGCTACTGTTTGAGTGGCACAATACTGCACACAGCTTGGCCACACATGCAAATGACAGGCTAGTGCACGGAAAGGTGGGTGAAGCCAGGTCCCGAGTCAAAAGCACACCATCAATGAGAGACGGTGCATTACACGATGAAAGAGTTTGTGAAAAGGGATGTTACAAGTATCGGAAATCAGATACAAAGTGATACTGAAAGTAGTATTAAAACTAGATAATCATTTGAGTCACATTCTCAGAGCAGAAATGTAAAGTATGTAAAGTATAAGACCATATAAAAGCTACCTGGACAACTGAGGGACTATATAGATATAACACCACATAATAATAAAAAGAAAAGACGACAATTTAATGCTGAAAACGACAAATGTGTGCTGACTTTTTTTATTCTCATCTTTCGTACTGAAATCATGCTTGAAATGTTATTTGTGACAACGCAGTACATTACATGATAAAAGAGCCCCATTATTTCTCGATGTACAAAATAATACTCATTATAATGGCCTATATTGTTGCTGCATGTATTCGGCGGTAATATGAGAGTACAAGTATACACTGTGCACTTTACAATTGCTGAAAGTGAAAACAGGTTGTACAGGAATG
>KN516310.1:0-13571 GCA_000787155.1 Scartelaos histophorus
ACCTCAACTACGGATACAGGTTCTCCAAGGAGTTTGTGGACGCTCGCGAGAGGGAGAAGAGCTACCCCAAAGGCTCCTACGACAGTGCTCGACAAATGATGAATCTACACAATAACGAAGCTGGAAGACGGGTAAGATTATATGAGATGGTGACAGGGTTAAAGGATTCTCCCTATTTTATTTTTTGTCCCGTCAGAATTATATGGTTGTATCTGTTTCATGAAAGTTCTGGACTCTTTACCCAAGATTCTGAAGGGTTATCTTAAAGTTCCCATTACACAAAACGCATTCTCATGAGCTTCTAGCCAAGTTTTAATGCAGTTGCCTCCTCAAAAACATTCATGTAGTTGTATATTGTTTTATTATTGATCTGTCTGCATCTCCAAAGCTCAAAATGCTCTGTTCCACCTTGGTAGTTTTCTACTTAACAGCTACTTTCACCTTTTAGTAGACAAGGGTAATTCCAGGGCTAAAATTATCCAAATGAATCTAGTGAAGGTGTATGGAGATTTAAAACGCAGTGGAGCACTTCCTGTATCTCCACATGATTTCACAAGATGGAACATTTGAGAGAAGAACTCTAAACCAAACAAAACACAACTCCAAGTTTTTTTGGAGGGGAAACAACATAACAACATAGAAAATAGTGCAATATTGGGCCAACTCCATTTCTGTTCCATATTACTCTATGGAACCTCATTAAACCTTGATATCTCAGAAATACTCAAGTAGAACCTTGTAATTGTAATAAAAGGGTATGTCATGTTATTGCAGCCTGTCTAAACTTGATCATATGTAGTTTTAATTGAAAAAAAAGTATAGCACACACCTCACCTGGACTTGTGTAACTTTACTGAACAAAGAGCAGACTGCAGTGAAACACTATAGGGAGGTTTGAAGTGAAATAGTGCAGGTCTCGTAAAGGAATCTGGCTGATGATCTGTGTAACAGCTCTGTCCACTCTCATTACCACACACTTTTATCTCTGTGCTGTCAGATCACACGAGGCACTCCATCTCTCTCTAAACATCTTGAAACCACCTCAGACGTGTTCAGTGCCAGATATCTGCTGCCAGCCCTGAAAAAGGACAAATGACTGGAGCATGTTTTGGTTAACTTAAAAAACATGGAGACAAGTGCATGAAGACACTGCCAATAGTGATTATATTATATTGATACTTTGCAGCTGATGTCCCTGGGGGGATGATGCTAACTATATGCACTGCGCTATCTGAGGTGTGTTAGTCTTTATTCTGAGCTTTCCTTTAACACAATCTGACCAGAAAGAGGAAGTTTAGTTGGAAAAACAACAGGAGAGATATTTTGTACTGTTAAACAAGTCTCTTAGATATAGAATTACAGCCCAATCTAGCATTAGCCAAGAGTTTTTTTCAGTTAGTCACTCTCACCTTTTTGTATGTCCCACAAATAAGACGTTCAGAGTGTGGAATGCAGATAGAATAACAGAATGTGTTATATTATATCATACATTGCTACACCTACAAAAGTTTTCTTTACAGTAAATCCTCAGTGACTGAGTTTTTAATGCTCTCTTGTTTCGTCCTGGTTCAGACTGTGTCCGACCTGGCCCACGTCTCGTGTAAATGCCACGGCGTCTCGGGCTCGTGCAGTCTGAAGACCTGCTGGCTGCAGCTGGCTGACTTCAGGAAGGTGGGAGACGCTCTGAAGGAAAAGTACGACAGCGCCGCCGCCATGAAGCTCAACGCTCGAGGGAAGCTGGTCCAGCTCAACAGCAAGTTCAACGCCCCGACCAGCCACGACCTGGTGTACCTGGAGTCCAGCCCGGACTACTGCCTGAAAAATCAGAGCACCGGCTCTCTGGGCACTGTGGGACGCCTGTGCAACAAGACCTCCGAGGGCATGGACGGCTGCGAGCTCATGTGCTGTGGGCGGGGCTATGACCAGTACAAGGCGCAGATAGTGGAGCGCTGTCACTGTAAGTTTCACTGGTGTTGCTACGTCAAGTGCAAGCGCTGCACCAAAATCGTGGACCAGTTTGTCTGCAAGTAACGGACGGAGCACATGTTCTGTGGTCAGACCAGTGTGAGGAGCAAAGAAGTGGAAAGAATGAAAGAAAGAAACTATATAAATTATATTTATAGAGTTAAACAATTATGCCTTTGCAAAAAGACTTGACTTTTTTTTCTTTTTTTTTTCTTTTTTTTTTAACAACAAATCAGAAACTGAGAAATATTTATTTTGAGATTTTATTTTGGCCCAGACGTCAACAGCCAGTTTTATACCCACAAAGTGCCTGAAAAACTGTTGGAAAAGCTCTGCCCAGCTTCCCTCAAGCTTTTTTAAATTTGGATATTCAAATGAACTGAATTGGACTTCCCCTCTCCAAATGTTGTAGAATAGTTGAGTTTGGGGCTTGTTCTTAAAGAGTGACTGAAGAGGATGCCTGTGCGTATGGATGTTTTGTTCACTGGCCCAGTCCTAGACAATTACATACTCACCTCACTGACCTTACTGCATTTCAAGTAAGTAACACTGGTGGTCCACGTGAGTTCTTTGGAGTACATTGGGTACTATACAGAGGGCTAAGATTGGGGATTGGGCCATTTTATTAAGCTGTACAAATGCCTTAAAGTTCCCCAGGTGCTGCAACAATCACTCAACCGATATGCACTTTTAGACGGAAGCTAATACCTGTCTGTATGTGTTAACCAAGAGTAATATTATATTTGTTATTACATACATTCTTTTTCCATATTAACACCAAATATCCATCTAACATTATTTTACAATACGTAAATGGTTTCAAGTATATATGGGCAATGTTGTAGTGGTGACTTAATCCATTCTCTGTGTATATAGTATGTCTATCCAGCCAATCAGTAAAATGTATTTATTTTTTTAACCAGACTTCAACTTCAAGCCACCATCTCCATGTTATTGTTTGTTGGTGTTTTCTTCTTCTCTTGTTTTGAAAGTCACTTTGTATGTTGTTCTTGCGGCTCTTTCACTGTCTTTGTAAAGGGAAATGCACCTTATTGTTATCAAAACACATTATCTTTCTGTTCACTTTTCATGTTGGTTAAGACAAGGAAAAAAAAAGGCGTGTATCTGTGATTTTAATGTGTGCACCAATGTTTTAAGTTCAATACCACTTCTATCTGCTCACTGTCCCTGTGGTGGTCCTCCATAGATAACGGCATTATGTTTTACCCATCCAACCAAGTGTATTTATAAGCTTCTCCATGGAGTTGAGGTTTGAAAATGTGTTAATATAGCTGATATTTTGTTACTTTTTACAAATTGGCTCGATGCTCTACTTTATTTCAATAAATATCCATATAAAACCAGCACTTAAACCTTCATGTACTTTATTTGTATATTTTCCTTTTAACACAATGGAATAGTACTCAGTTTAGTTGTCATATTTACCCAAAATAATTTAAGGCTGAAACAATACTCAAATCTATCAATATTACATATGGTTTTTTCGGTGGTCATCGTCTTTCCGTTGTTCCAGTGCCTGTGGTTCACTTTAAGCAGCTCCGTGTCGGAGTTGCAGATTTATAAATGCTTGTCTAAAATAAGACTGACCTCATCATAAATTTGTGGAGTTTGAGAATTTGAGAGAAGAGGAGAATTGTGGGTAAATGAGGAAGAGGATTAGAAGTTAGTGGAGAGAGCTTTAAAGGAACTAATGCTCAGTCAATCTTTCATAAAAAGACCCTGGCGTTGCCTCATGCGTTAACTTAAAATGATCTTGGCATAAGCTTATGTGTGTAACCCTGGCATTTGGTTCTGTAAGTCACAGTTCTGCAGAAAATGTACAGTATGTGATACTGAGCTCATAGAAAACTAGAGGAGAGATAGACTTTACAAGCACAAACCAAAGGTAGTAGGTCTTGGCATATTTGAACTTTCAATAAAAAGCAGTGTGTTTACAGGCTTATAAAATAAGTCTGGGACTGTTTTCAACATGCAGGAAAAAAGGTTAAGAGAATGATTACAGAAAGTAGCCCAAAAGTTTAAGTATGTTAGAGCCAAATGATCCAAATGCACACACTTTTGATGTTAGATCTAAATGTTTTAAAAGTGTAATGCTTCTTTGCTTATGAAACCATGTACTAGTACCTGCTATAACAACTAACATATTGTGTTACTCTATGAAGCTGAAATATTAGCACATAAAGAGAAACCCAAACAGAATTAAATCAGATGCTTCATGGTGATTTATAAGAACCAAATGAAAAGCTCCAGGTGCTGTGATAGTGTAACTGAATCCACAGGTGCTCTGCCCTCATTGACTCTTCCACTGTGAAGATCTGTTGAATTGTTGGCAGGACTTACCCACACCTGCCCCTGCCCTGTGCCCTCATCGCTCCATTCTTTCTCTGGGTTTTTCATGCGGGTGACTGTCTAAATATTTGTTCTCTCTTTTTCGGTTGTGGTTTCGATAAAGTTGTTATTTAAATTCGCACACACAATTAAGCACTGACCACAGGCTCCTCATGCGCCGTAGCAAAGAATATATTTTGAACTCATTGTATGCTTTGGCTCAGCTTCAGTACCTCCTCTTCACAGTTTGTTCTAGAAATATAATCGTTTGTTTGAATGGCTTTCCTCATGTGCATCTCAAATGGTCCTTTTACTGAAGAGAGACTGATTAATCTCCCCCACAAAGTGATTTTACATAGTTTTACATGTGCACATTTGTTTGGTGGAGCTTTTACGTACAGTTTTGAAGACTAATTAGCATGATGAGAACAAGGAGGAGGATTGAAACAAGTGGTTTGACTTTTCTATGACCATTGCATTAAAATTCTTCAGAGCATCTCCAGGAACGTTACGTGACACTGCAGATGTTTGATATAATGCAACATTTTACGGTTGGAGCCAAAAGTGCTGACCACAATTTTGTGTGAATTCTTAATATTGAGCTCCTGCCAATGGAAATACCAAGATGTTCCCCTTGTATAACTACACTTTGACAATTGATGGGACACATGAAAAGCTATTATTCTGTGGTGAAATTTTAAGATTGTAAGCATTTAAATACTTGATATAACTACTGGAACTACGATTAAACTACTTATTACAATTGACTGTACTAGCGGTTTTAGGGTTTGTATAAACTGTTTTACCCCACACAACTTTCTATATATACATTCATGCATAGACCTTGTAAAACATAGAAAAAATATGAACCATTTATTTGCAAATTCCATTAGCAGTATGCATATCCATCCAATAATATTTTACAATTGTTTTCCTCCCACTAAATAAATTAGTTAATATTGAAATTAAATAAAATGTTGAAGCAGGAAATGATTGATACACATAGTGGAGAAGTCAAAACTGGGTTCTCTAGATTTTGGAACATGAAATCTCATCTGAGTGGATTCAACAGTGAAACAAATATAAATATTCTGTCCCTATGCAGATCAGTGAGCTTTATGGACTAAATCTTTACTCTACTTCATACATGAGCTGTCAGGGCCACAGACCTGGCTAAACTCAAATTGCTATAGTTACACTCTGTGGCTCTTACTGTAAAACTCTTATAATATAAGTGATTGGAGAGGGCCCAGCTGCATTTAGAGCTTATTTGGGCCTGCGGTTGTGTGTGTTTGAGAGAGTGGGCAGAAGGGCAGAAGTGCAGCTGTGACGTCGCACACAGTCTGGACAGGATCACTCAGATGGGACGGTCCCACAGGCCTGCCCTCGCCCTCCTCTGTACAACTGTCCCACCAGAAACCACCGCACCACAAGTTGTTTTAGACAGACCAGAGTGGAAAGGTTATACTTGAACTCAGAGGTCAGGACTCTCAAAGTGCAAGTTAAGATTACAGTTTTTAAATCTGTGAAAACACCAATACATTTTTGTGCTTCAATTTATCAAACAATACAGCGATACAGACTTTAAGTTGAGCTTCAAAGTATAAAAAATAACTTTAGATAATGGAAAAAATATATGTTGATGATGTCAACACATTTGGGGATAGATGAAAAGAATCCAACAAAAATGCAAGATGGTTTTTCAAAAGGGGCATCAGCTGCAGACCTCGGATGCTCTTCCCAAAACTGTTTTCACCAGTGACATACAGGCCTCCTCCACTGTACATGGGCTTGAGTCAGGCCTGATTAGATGAATATTTCTTATATCTTATCTTCATCTGTGTTTCATCTGTGTGACAGTGTATTGTAGAGGATACATATCTTTATACAAGAGACTGACCACAAATGTCACATTTTGATGAAGTATTTTAATAAAGTTATGTTTTTATAAACAACCCCTTAACCCCAACCACAAGGAAACATTACTTACTCCATATCTATACACATAAAATAAGCCTATTCAAACAAACTTATGTCATGAACTGTGATTCTTGGCCATTGGACACCTGGCTAAGATGAAGAATTATTATGAAAAATTCAGATGACAGAAACCAAACATGGAACTTAAGACGATCTTGTAGAAAAGAAAATGTATTACATCTTGTCACCTTCTGTGATTTTCAGGTCAAAATACACAGATCCTGCCAAATGCACGGTGGTGACACAGGCTAGCAACAAGGTTATTGATCCAGGACATATAACAAACAATAAGTAAGGTGCACTTCAGTGTCTTCTAATTTCTAGATGGATGCGTTTCTACTTTGAATCACATGATTAGGCTCTATAGAACTATCCATCTTTACCCATTTTAGTGTAGTACACACTGTATTTAGTATTTAGCATACCTATATAGTATAAAATGTGGCAGTGCTCAGGCTGTCTGAGTCTGGGACAGAACAAGCAGACTTTGACACAGGAAAGTGTCACAGATGGTGGGAAAGGCCGATTTTTCCACTGTCTTTGGCTGGAGCTGTCCACATGACTGACACTGGGGCTAGTTAGTGCCCTCGTTAAAATGCACTCAGTGAAATAAAGTCTTTAAACCTGCACTTCACACACACAATGTGGGGTGGATGGAAAAATGGCACAAATAAGCAAATACCTGAGCAAGTCCATCAAGACGTTAATTTGTTTTTTTGTTGTTGTCTTGAACCTTTGCCCTGAAATTTAGCATATTGTGTTTGTTGCTTTCGCTCCATAGATTTCAATGGTTAAATCTAACAACTTACTTTTTTGGAAAGAAAAATGAAGACATAATGGTAACGAGCCAAAATGAACATAAAATGCATTTGTAAATTAAAGTTGATTGTGGTCTTGTCTTTTGGGAAGTGATTTGTTTCACAAGGCCTCAGATTAAATCAAGAATCCATTTTACATTTAGAATCCATTTTCATCAACAGAGACATATTTCATATGGTGCAAACATGTCTCTGTTTGTGGTCCATCCATTGTTCAGGTCATTCTTAATATTGAGTCTCTTTGCACTGGGACTAAATATGAGGTTAGTGCCGAGGTCCTGCGGGGACACTGGGAGAAACAAAATGAGAGTCTGGGCCAGTTCAGGTTGGCACCAGAGTTTGGTTTCTACATGATTCAACAGTTCACCGCCTTTGCACAATGCACACATCTGTCAGGCCATGTCATATTTCATCTTCAACAAAATAAAAGAATACATATTCTTGCTCAGTGTGAGGACCAATAAAACATGTATTTATTGCAGCACTAATTAGTTCTTTCATACTCCAGACTGTGGAGTTTCCAGAGCAGCTGAAGCACAACTTGTGGAGCAGACGCCAATAAAATCTTGGATTTATTCACATGATACAAAACTAAAGGTACAGAGATATTTGGAGACATCCAGTGCCTCTCAGTAGCGGTAATGCATGTGACCTGGCCTGTCTGCACAGGGGCCGCCCCTCTGCTCCTCCAGCTCACATCAAAGCTGATGGAGGGCTGGCCCCTGTCCCAGGACCATGACAGACTGGCGGCACGCCCGGAACTCCAGCCCCTGGCTTCAGGCCTACGGCCCAAGGCCCAGGGCTGTGGGAGGGGGGTACACTGAGGTACACTCAGGGACTGATGGATAGGACCTGGCACCAGGCTGCTCGTATGTGTGGGTTTAGGTGTGTTTATGGCTCTAAGTGTGTGAGAGCTCGCAGAGGTGCTCTCGGGGCACTCAGGGTCTGGTACCACCTGAGTAACAGGTGACTCCAATCCAAGAATCTACAGAGGGACCTACAGAGTGAGAGAGACCTATAGAATGAGAGAGACCTACAGAGTGAGAGAGACCTATAGAGTGAGAAGGACCTATAGAGTGAGAGGGACCTACAGAGTGAGAAGGACCTATAGAGTCAGAGGGACCTACAGAGTGAGAGGGACCTATAGAGGAACCTACAGAGGGGAACTATAGCCCTAGAGCATGAACATTCAGAACCCAAGTTCTGTCAAATTCAAATACAAATAATAATGTCGACTCATAAATCAATATCTGTTTGTATAAAGACATCATAAAACAGTTTACAGTTGACATCCTTGTATACACCACAAACATATTTACAACAAATGTTGACAAGCTGTATAATCTTTTGCTTTCAAATACCATTTTAAACTTTACATCCGAACTGCCAAATGTTACAGATTAAAAAAAATAAAATAAACAACTTTCCTCTTTAATAAAGGAACGACCACTTACACACAAGACAGTGCATGTGAGGTGGCAACAGTCTTATTTTTTATTATTTAAACCATCTGTAATGACGGCAGAGACTATATCACTCCACTTGGATTAACATTTACTCAATAATAACATTTATTGAATTCAATAATAAGTAAAGCTCCCCTGCACCTGGATGTTCTGTGCAGCCAAACAGTGAAGAGTGGAAATATCTGGAGCCAGTTTGATTCTATACAGCCCAGTTCTTCATCCTTTATGTAGTTCACTGTCAGAGTCACCCGTATATCAGGGCTCCCTCTTGAACTCTGGGCCCCGGCTGTTTTTGTTTGAGACGTGAACAAAGAGATATGAGACTTCCTTTTTACATAGTACTGCCGCATGTCACATGGAAGAAGTACTCTATACACAAACACTAAAGGAACTGGAGTAGTGGAAGACTTTGCAGGTATTTTCTAAACATTGATTCCAGGTGCTACCAAGAAATACCTGAGCCCACATCAGCCATAACATGACCAATGACATGTTAAATAACCCAGATCACCGCCTCCTTGTGGCACCTGACCTATTATGACACTTGAGAACATTTTGTCCTCTAAGTTGACGTATTGGAGAGAGGAAAAAGGAAGGATGTGAACGAGGGCCTGGTTTGAGGCAGTTCATCTCTAGAACTGCACAAACTGTAGGGTGTTTCTTGTTCCTGGTCTTTCTGTTAAAGTTCAATCATATCATGATTTTAAGAGCCTGCACATGGTCATAGAGATTTTGCTGATTGGTGTATGTTTCTGCAATCTGAGCAGTAAAGATTGAGGCACTTTTAAACTTGTGCCTTCGTCCTACAAAAATAAGCAAAGACTAGCAGTGACCATGAGCTAACCTCACAGTGCCATGTGCCATCAGGCCTGAGGCCCAGCTAACAAGACCTGATTCGATTATAAAGTTATGCCACTCTGTGGCACCTCTTTACACACCACATAGCTTCCACCACACAACATGGCAGCAAACCAAAGCATATACAGTGGAAGCAACTGAAATGTGGTTTGGGGAAGAAAAGTTGAAATAAACCAGGTGTTACACTGGAATATAAGATTCTGTACATTCTGCGAGGCTCTGAATTCACTAAGGAGATGTGAACATAAAGCCATCCTTGAGTAGTGCTAGTTGTGTACATTTGGGGTGTGCAAAGGTGCAGAGACTGGATGTGTTAATATTCATATTCAGTGTCACTTATGACATGATGTGATTTATCAAAACAATTGTAAAAGCAGTAAACAACCAAACACCTGTGTAGGGGCCCGTTTGTTTCGTAAGAGCTTGACTACTCCTCTGTTTTAAATGAACATTACTAATGAGAAGAGTTTCCACTCTGCCTCTTGTGGTGCGCTCTGAGGAGAGCTGTGTTCAGACCAGTAAAACCAGTCACCCATTGCTGCTCCAGTGCAGTCAGGCTCTCAGACATTCCCCTGTACCTGCACAAATACCTCCCTGTCTCATACCAGTGTTTTTCTTTCTGATTCTGAAGCAGCAGAGGGAAATGTCCGGGAGTCTAAAGCACTTTTGGGTCTTGTCCATGTCTGTAACACTGGGCTAATATTTCACTGCACTTTAGCTTTCAGAAGGAAAGGATTCAGAATATGATGATCATGATGTTTGTGGGGGGTTCTGCGCCATGGAAACGCTGACTGTACAGCAGGGGGCAAGGACCAGCAGTACTTATAGTTTGGACTTTAACTTGAAGTGTAACTTATTAAGGGACAGTCTCAGTTTAGTCTCTACTACTACTACTACTACTACTACTACTACTACTACTACTACTACTACTACTACTACTACACCAGCTCCCTCTCTCCCTCACATGGTGTGTAAGGTGCAGGTGTTTTGAGTCAAAAAGTGTTTCCGAAGTGCAGACCCAAAGGCTTTTAACACATTGACATTCTTGTTAGGTTTGTCCCTCTGCACTGGAGCTGTGACTGGTGGGAGACCTAACGTCATGTGAACATCACTGTTTCATATGTGGTTCATGGTGAGTGCAAGATTAAAACCACTCTCCCCTATATCTATAAATGTTTTCTGTAATCTGTGAGTGGAAGCTTTTTGAAACTAAAAATATGTAAAATGTACAGGATTAAAGGTTATTATGTTATGTTAGGTGCTCTGTCACCTGCTCCACAGTAAGTTATGGCATGGAACTTATCTATTTATTCAATTAGGTTCATTCAATCAGGTGTTATTATTGCTAAAATACTTTTAAAAATGTCTATTTTTACAACAAGTGCCTCTCAACAGATCTGACCTTATCTCCATGAATAGTTGTAGTAGTGGTAGTTTATTTTATGAATCAAATTTAATACCATAATGTGGAATATTTCAGACAATAAGATTTCTACGGAGAAAAACAGATGATGCACTTTGCACCTGAGTCTTTAAAGTGTTTTCTATCATATATTTGTAGTGATAAAAGTTATTATTTCATTGCTCTAAATCTCCATGTTTGAAATACCAGTATTTCTTTGAGTCTGTCAGAATGTCCCACACAGAGACAGCGTTAATTTTGTTTCATAAAAATCTTTTGATTTATTTGCCCACAGTGTCTTTTTTCCTGCGTGCTATAAATTATCGAGGTAAATTCTATAAAAATTCCAATTGGAAAAAGGCCTAAAAAAATGACAACAGAAATAAGAGGGACTATTTGCCAGAAGGTGCTCACTCTTTTTAATAAGCTGCCCGAGTGTTTACCTTTCCACTGCAGAGCGGTAGGTTTAATTAAGGAAGTGGGTGGCCATTAAACACTCAGAAAAACAAACTTGTGGGTAAATTTTATCATGTAGCACAGTTTGTGTTATGAAAACATTACACATATTCAGATTACATTTTATGCACAGGAGCTCAGAGGGCTTTTTAATGGAGTGATTTAAAATTTCCCGAACTTCACTGAATAACCACGGAGATACGGCACATTGTAAAATTAAACAGGGCAGATTTGAAGAATTTTCTTAAAATGATAAAGTTCTACTACTTAAACAAGATGAGAACATAACATAACCAGTACATTTTCACTCTAATGTTGCACTGAATTGTGATGTTTGTGTGAAGCAACTTTTTATGTGACATAGAAATGACAAATAAATTAAACTAATCTATTTTAAATACCCAAATATTTAAATAATTTAGATGGTTGTAGGCTGCTGTATCAAAACTGACATGATTTTTTTTGTTCCGGTTAGTTTTCTCGATGATTAAATTGGATATATGCCATAATGTGTTTGTGCAGGTAGTGATTTGACTATATTATATTTAGTTTTAATGTTTGTGTTAAAAATAGTGAAATATTGTAAAATATGCAATATGTAATGCAATATTATTACATTATATATTGATTATCTGTATTGTAAGTCACATATTGTTTATCGTATTGAATTGTGAGGGACCCTAATGTGGCCTGGGAAATGAACTCTAGACCTGCTGTGATGGTTTCGGTGTGACTCACTGCCGACTCACTTTGGGTCAGGGGTTCAGTGCTGTGTCCTGTAATGGAAGAGAATAATATTTTCTGAAAGATTTGGGGTTTATAAAGGGGTCAGTGAGAGGTCCCTGAATTTGTGTGCGGTGGGACTAGTTCCGCTAACAATCGTGTGCCAAAAGGGTCCCAAAACTGAGGGTAAAGCAAGTGACGCTGCCTGACCCCTACACCACAAAAGGGATGATGTCATGTCCGCCGATTGCTCCAGACGTTTAAACTAAGAGCATCAAAACCACATACAAACTAAAGTCAAGTCTCCAGTCCAGCATACAGCCGGGCGAGTGGTGTGAATGCGGTCAGAGAGGAGGACGTCTAACCTTGTGGTTCTTGTCAGAGCAGCCTTTGGACAGTCTGTCGGTCACAGGGTAGTGATGGATGGGACAGGGGGGAGTACAGGGTGCCTGGCAGACATTGGGGTACATATAAATGTCATTCTGCTGTAGTGATTTTGAAGTCGGGGCTGTGGTTGTAACCGTAGACTTCCTCTCCTTCACTGCTGTGCTGTGCAAAAGAAGGGCGTCGCAGTTTGAGGCCAGAACATGCGGTGGGTACAGCGGTCACACACGTGCACACACACATGCACATCGGTCATTCTGGTCAAGCACTCAGAGGCTCATATACACATTAATGTGACCCTCGCCAGCTATAAATGCAAACCTCAAATGCAGCAGATTGTAGTGTGCAAGTGCAGTGCCATCAGTAGACATGCACATAAGACACAGTTTCTATATAGACATATAGACATTTGTAAGGAGATATGTAACTATGGTGAATCCCCTGTCCATGATTAATGGTGCAAACGTACTCTTTAAAGGGCTGAGTAATGATTTTGATGTAATCTGCTGTAAAAACATGAGCCTTAGTTGCCGGTCCAGGTGCAGACCAAACTAACGGACGAGGCTTTTGAGTTTTAAAAGGGTGCAAAAACAATGCTCTTCCATTAAATATTATTTTACTTCCCTCAAATAAGGGTGCAAACACTTTTGAATGAAACTGCTTTGATAGTTCAGCTCTTGGTGCTTGTTGGTGGCATCATGGTATAAAGGTGCACTGTGTAACTTTTCAAGGGGAGAGTTTGCTGCCATGAAGATGAGGTTGCTTTGCCAGAAATTTGTCACAGTATGGCAATAAACTTATGTATTTCTATGAAAACAAGCACTAGGCCAATTACAGCTCTGATTTGTGGAACTGTATATATTTCAAGTATTTTTAATTGTAAAAAAACAAAAAACAAAAATAAGTAAAAAGCAAGTTAAATACTTAAGTTCTGTTAAATGAATATGGTACATTCCAGGGAAAGCACTGTCTCTATCTTATCTCCATGGGCACAACCAGGTACTGGACTTTTACTAGAAAAGTTACATAGTACAGAGCATTGCACAGATATGGTTGTTGCCATATATGATGCATCTTGGGTTTGACTCCAGACACTGTCCATCTGTCATCGACCGAATGTCTTTACCCTCATTCCATACTACAGCATAAAAACTTTGGGCCAGAAAATCT
>KN516310.1:13581-27694 GCA_000787155.1 Scartelaos histophorus
TGTTTTAGTTAAAAAAAAAAAAAAAAAGGCCCAGCTAGGGGCAGCATAACCAGAAACTAGAAATGAAAAGCAGTAATACATTGACTCCATATGTACAAGTAATTTACCAAACTGTATCAGACCCAACCTTCTTTCTTAGAGGCAGAAGCAATTACCATTCTGCCTCTGTGAAAGCCTGAGCTCAGCATTACAAACCACAGTTCAGAAGGGTCACGAGGAGCAGCCTGTGTCCAAAGATCAAACTAGGCCGTGCCCAGAGATGCCACAGACCACACATCAGTCCAGTAATTATCACATGAGCTCTGAGCCTTCATCAGTGCAATGGGATTTAGTGGTGTCTGTGCCAGCAGCAGACAGCCAATAGAACCTGAGGGACTGATTGATCCAAAACAAACATGCTGATCCTGATGAATAGTGATCAGAGGAGCCTGTATAGGGACCAGTGAAGGAGCAGAGCCAAGGCCATGATAACTGCAGACCACCTACAATCTGCTATCACAAAGCTTTCCTCTTGTCTAGCGTTTTAACTTTTAGCTAACTTGAACATAGTGAAACGTTTGTTAAACTTTTGGTGAAGGGTACGTCACCTCTTGCATCCATGGAGATAATGTTGCAGTATGACTTTTAAAGAGGGCAAATTACATCGTCTTTAATTTATGTTATAATGTTCTTAATGTTTCCTCACACAAACCCTGTATATTTAGACTGTTTTCCTTCGTCAAACTAAAAATAATCCACACTCCACCTTGTAATAGAAGAAATGTTCCACTGTGTTTTTAAACTCCATACATCTTCACTAGAATCTTTGGATGATTCAGCTTTACCAATATCTATAGAACAAGAGGGAAAATGCAACTTGAAAACTACTCGATGACATCACAATGTGAAACAGAGCATTTTGAGCTTTGGAGATGTAGACAGACTAATTAGAAAAGTGTGTTTTTGATGATTGATTATAGTTAAAAGCTCACAAGAGTCAAGTTGGTGTAATCTAGGACCTTAAAACAGCATTTAGTGTATGTCTATGAAGCAAGTGACCCAAGACCAAGGTCAGATCTGCAGAGAGGCAACTCCACTCCACTCCACTCACAGTAAGAATGCATGTTTGTTAACTTATTTTTGAGCAATAAAAACAACCCCAGGGAAAGTTTAATGCCATACTGTGGAACGTATCTGCAAAGCAAACCATGGAGACAAGCAGATGGCAGATCCTTCACCTGAAAAGATACGGCATAGCGCACCTTTAATTGTGTCACTGTCCAAACTGGTGGTGGTTCGTCAATTGCGTGGACAGTACCACCCACACGCGTACATATTTTGGTATTTCTGGCTAACACTGCGCAATCATCTGTTTTCACGGTTCACTTGAGATCTCATTTAAGCCAGGGTTTTCATCAGCACTTCACGTCACGCATACTGTCATTTAAAATATCTTCAAATTATAAACTAATACAGAATACTGACACATAAAATATTTTCATCCAGGATTACAGTGCAGGCTGTCAGGTTCTCCAACTCACCAAGAGGTCTATAAGAACTGAGGGCTTTTCTTTTCCGCCTCAGCAGGGGTCCCACGCTGTGAGAGTACCAGAGGGTATTTTCAGCTGGCACTGCTCGGCCCTGGCTTCTACGCTCCTCTGGCATTCACAGGAACAAATTTGTCTTTGGGGTTTTGGTCCGTTCTCCGCGTCTCCGATGTGTGCATGTTATGTGTGGGTGAGCTAGTCAAGGCATCTGCTCATTCTCAGAGCTGCGGCTTAGTGAGCGTGCGGCCAGAGACTCGAGCTATAGAGGAAGAGGTACATAAGGACAGGGCTGAAGAAACACACATATGGTTCTGCACATGCCCAGTCAAAACAAAATGACAATCTTGAGTAGATGCAATGGGCTGTTTTGCTATCATTAGGGGTTCATTATTGTAGACCTATTCCGAAACCTAAATATATAAGAATTGGAGTTTCCCATCTTGTCTTAGTGGTGCCCACTTGTGGTCCCACGATCTTTCTGTGTGGTCTGGATTTGATTTGGCTGTGAGATATAATTTCCATTCAAATGTATATATAAGGTCTTCAAAGAAAACCACTAATGGGATCTGCTCCATTGGAGGTAACACTAAAGCTCTGACCATGAGAGATACAGTAGGTCTGTTAAGCAAGTCACAGTGATGGTACGTCTGCAAAATTCAATGAAATTCAAGTGTTTTCAAAGTTGTGAAGAATTTTTGAATAGAATTTTGACAGATTTGGGTCAAATTTCCAAAGACATTAACTTGATTTAACTTGAGTAGAGCAAACATAATAATATCTTTGCAATAATCAACAATTTTTAGTTTTACGTTTGGACCTTTTTACTATTCCACTCTGTCTCTCTCTGAGTTAAGGGGAATAATTATGCACATGTAGCACCATTTTGTACTATGTACCTTTTTGGTGTATGCTGTCTGCTTGCCTCTGTAGAGATGTTATTGCTTAGGTTGGAATGTTCCACAGTTTGAAATTAAATGGCATCTACATAACGCCACCAGGCCAAGTTACACGTCAGATCTGTGGATAATCTGTGGATAACTCCCATCCCACCATGTTTCACCACATTGTGCAATCTGTCACTTTTAACTATTTAAGTACTGCAGTCCAGACCAGTGTAGAGTGACCACATTTTCAAAATTAAAAACTGGGACAAACCCAGGTTTGGATGGTTGGTACAAAAAAAATGTGGAAAGAGCACGTAGCATTGTCCATTCTCGACTCATTTGTGGGTCAGTCATAATCTGAGAGCCTCAATCAGTGCATTTTGTTTTGCTTCATAGTCATTTTCATGCACAGTTTTCTGTATTTTATCTAAACAAATGACAACATATTCCCCCTTTTACTGTTGGCAGTGATTAGAATGGTCAAAATAGGGACACCTGGAACATGTCTTGTATAAAACTGGGAAAAAACAGTGGTTTTGGATAGATCTGCTTGGACAAGGGACACAGGGCTGAAAACTAGACCAGTGACCATGCTTACCTGTCTCAGTTAACAAAATGGTCCCTAGTTCTGCATCAACAACATGGCCTCTGGAGAAGAGAGGGAAGATGGATGGACAGGACCGTCTCATCTGTTCAAAGGTGTGAAAGTGCATGTCTGTGAGTGAAAGAGGTTTCTCATGTAGACCAGATAATGGTGACCAAACAAGCCTGCCTTAGTGTGAGTGCTGATGGATGGTTATGTTTTGAGCTGCAGGGCCCCTCCAGGCCATTGTGTGTCAGTGATGAGTGACTCCTCTGACAGGCCCAGCTTAGATCAGAAACACACAAGATCAATTGGAAGGAATGCAGATGGTAGATCTGGCCTTGGGTTATACAATGTGATAGATGGTAATATTCAACTTGTTTAGGAAAAAGGACATTACTAATGGTTCTGTTTTGAAGTCGAAGCTTCTCTGGTGACTAAATGTGTATCCATTTGCATATCTTGCATGTGTTGAAAACCAAAAGAGGATTTTTCCATGCTCAAATTTCCAAACTGATAAGAGTGTTTTGTACACATGAAGGATAGACTTTCCCATAACTTGGATGGCAAACAGGAATGAACCACAAATCCAAAATACAACGTCTACGGAACGCAGCCATATGTTTTCTTAGGCCTTAATTCTTAAAAAAGGAGTAATAAATCAGTTGTGATAAAGATACTTTGTCAACTGAGAGAATAACTAAAAAACTCTTGTTGGACAGAGGATTTTTTTTTTATTAAGTATAAAAGCCACATTTTTTACTGCAATTATTAACTAATTTTCTGTCATTTTCATGGTCTGTCAGTGGTAATTATTAAAAGGGCACAAATTAATGGTGGTGGTGGTGGTGCACAGTCTGGTCCTTAGCTTTGTTAGGCCTCTACACTTTTTTACCCCTATGTGCTTAGTACAATGGGGTGATTAAAATTACCTCATATTAGATTCAGATATCAAGTTCAAAAAAGAAAATAAAGGAATGGCTCTGCTTGTAAGTCAGTGATGGCTCTTGTATATGAAACTATATAGGTATAAGAACAATATAATGTATAAGCATTAAAAACATGGCCTAATTTTAGTAGTTACATTATGTATGACCAGTGCATTCTTCAACTTCTGGTACGAGACTTGTTGTTCTATAGTATGGGAACCACACGCTCATGTCATAAATGTTGAAAGGCTGTTTGTACATGCTCCTAAACAAATACAGATGTATGTTGTGGTAAGCCTTGGATCAATGTGCCCTCAACTTCAGTCAGACTTTGAGAGAAGGAAGAGGCCTCTAAGGCAATGGACGCCACACACAAACAATATGCTGACAAAAAAAGCCAAATCTCAGCTAAACCACAGCAATAATCAGCTAAATCTGCCAACAACAATAGAGCAATCTATAGGGATCAGAAGTGAGGCTTTGAATGGAGTGTTTGCACCACAATTCAAGTTATAGACTTTTAACATAGGTTTTATTTCAAAAGTACACAAACAGGACCATGTCATTCAATAAGGCAAAGCTCACGTATCCACAACCACTCACAAGAATCTCAGAGTCACAGTTTATGGTTAACACTTGAAATTATAAATATCTTTTTATTTAAAAATGGCTGTACAGTGCTGTGCAAAAGTCTGTAAAAAGTGTCTGTTTTAAAAAGTTGTGGTTAAAGAAAAATAATTGAATGTGGGGAGTAAATGAAACAATACTACGGTGTAGCACTTTAAAAGCCTTGTTATGCTTGTAAAGTCCAATACAAATGTAAAATATAGACATTTAAATCACATTAGGATTTAATAATAAACTAAAATATGTATTTGATATCTTATCATATTTAAATAGTATCTATCTTCTCACCCAAAAGATAAATAAATAAATAAATAACAGATGAATTAAACTTTTCTCCCATAAGATCATTTTGCACAGTACAGTACATTTAATATTTATTTCTTTTCTTGGCATAAAAAAACATCAGACAGACTTTTTTTTTTACAGTCTCTGCCCCTTCTGACAAACTATCATCATTTGATGATTTCGGGTTTTTTTTTATTTATTTTTTTTTATCTATTTTATTTTATATGATGTGTTTTCTATGTGGCTCCAACCTAAAAGCCCAGCACCACACCATTAGCCCGGAAAGAACTGAACATAGCATTATACTGTAATAGTGTAAGCTACTAGGTGTGATATTGCCATTTTTACTATGTTCAATACTTTGTATATCCCTGTTTGCGGCTTATATATTGCTTTTTTGTGTTGCCAGGTTGGGGGACACCTCGGGGCTATAGGGGCAGCAGATGTTTTTCATTGGTCACTTTTTATAGATTACAGTTGTTATTTTCTTGTAGCACTGTCGCAGTTGGTTTACATGCCCAGGCGAGTCGATCCTCACATGGAGGGTCACCTAGGACAGACTGCCAGGAGGATGCAGAGGAGAACAGCAAACAGAGATGGTGCAAGATCCTTGGCTCCTCCACACTCCATCGAATTCTCCTAGAAGCAGAAAACCAATGATTAATGCTCGGAAACTGCAGCTCTACTATGCAGTACTACTGATATAACATGTGTTGAGCAAATACCTCCGGGTGGAAAGGGTGGCAGGTATCTGGACGCCTCCTATCCTTCTGCATCTTCAGCCGCTCACATTTCAATGATTCATTATGTGCACATGAAGTTAAGGCAATAAAACAATCTGACTATGATTATGTATGTGGGGTTTTTAGTTTCCCATAGCAACATAACAGCGTGCTCTCCTCAGAAAATAAACTGTATACTGAGCAAGCCCCATTTGAAAAAGATTTGGCTGTTTGTGAAATGGGAAAATGTAGATCATAAAACTTCTTAAAACGTCTTTGTTCTCATAAAATAAACATACAAAAATATATATCTTCACTGTCTATGAAATTAATCAACATTTTGGCCATTATCGAATCAACAACAACAGTAACAGGTCAAAATAATGAGGTCCATAATTAACATAGTACTTACGACATACCTTCATAGTGCAGCTCTATAATTACATGCATGTATTTTGTGTTAATGTTATAATTCTTAATCATTATTTGCCACATTTTGGTAGATTTTTGTCGGGCCACATGCGGCAACATAAAAGCCTGCCCTGTTACAGCTTAGTGCCTTCACATAGTGGTAGAGCCTCTGTCTGTTAGTGATCAGTGTGCTGTCAGAGCATTGGTCTGTTGTGTAAGATGATAGACAGGGCACTGTGAGGGCTCCCCACAACCCTCTCATCCATCACCGCGACAGAGGGCAAGAAAACTCCCCCAAACTTCAACATAAATTAAAACAATGTACAGTCTTCCCATCTCTGTCACAGGAGAGAGGAACACATGCACAGTCCATTATTCCAGCAGGGAGAATCAAAGGAACATCACTTTTCTAACATAAGCACGTCATTATGGTGTCTGGATGAGGTGTGTGGGGCGAGTGTAGATCAGACCATTTGCATTTCAAACATTACTTACACTTTATGGGAACTTTTATAATTATTTAAGTGTTTATTGTGTTATTCATTTTATTATGTATTAAGTGTAAATCCTTTATCATTTCTGTGAGCATCATTGAGTATGAGAATATATGAACACAATAAATCTGTGTCACCTTTTATCATAAAGAAAAATTGTGCTGATAAAGTTTGCAAAGGTTATTTTTGATGGAGAGTCTGACACAGGGATATCCAAGGGCCAAATATTGAATCATATTCGAAGAGGAGGGCCAAAGACTGGTTGTCAATAAGTGGATCATTCAGATGGGTGGATTTTACATAGTTTTGACACGCTGCCATTGCTTGGAACATTAATATTATCTCTGTAGCACAATGTAATGTGATAGTCGTGTTGTGAGGATATAATGGTAGAATTACTTACATTTGGTGTAAAAATATAGCCTAAAATCAAGTTCCACGAAAGGTAGTCAAATCTGACGTGACCCTTCTCACACTAAGACATTTATATATATATATTTTGAAATGAAATATGAGCAATAAAAACACATGCAATAAAATAAATGCATACCACATATTACGGAGCATTCCACGCAAAGCAATAACACAGTGCACCTTTTTTTGACACATCAAACAAAACATAGAACTATTTTTATTTTAACGATGCACTTACTCATTTTATTTATGTCTAAAAATATAGTTTAAGGTAAAGGATATACATGATCTCGATGGGGTCCATGGTGATGGGCTCAAACATGCTGCAGTCACACTTGTTGTCCACTACCACCATGAAGAGGTTACTGCTGGGGATCTGCTGGATCACAAAGGACCTGACCAACACACAAATATTAAAATAAACACAGAATAATGTCAAGAAATGATTAATGATAAAGATTTGCATAGGTTTAATGAATTTATCTTTTTTTTTTACTTCTAGAAATAGAAATATTTGAGTTATATGTAGTTGCTTTCTGTTCCTGCCTGTAAAAAGGAAATGCAAAAACCCAAACACCTCTTTAGTAATATTTCCACCCCACTAATTTAATACCATGACTAATTTCCTGTGGCTATGTTAAGTCTACAAACCCTGAGGAGTTCCAGCACCACCACACGCTAATATAGTGATCCCACCATAACCAAGAGCAGGCACAACCAGATCCACAAATAGACCAGGCCAGTTCCGATCTGGGTGAAGTGAAATCTGCCAATATTTAATAATCCACACTAAAGCCAGCCACGCTTCACCAGCTGACACAAAACAGAGCTCCTATGGCCAAAGCCTTTCTCACAGGACAGCTGCTGCAGGGACTGGGGTCTTGGGACACAAACAGGGAAGAGTACACAAAGCTGCTAAGTTATGATGATTAAATGATTAAGCGTTACTAAACAGAGATGAATATTTAGGCCAAGGTCACATCGTGCCAAAGGTGCACTATGCAACTGTTCTTGTGGAGGAACCGTCACCGTTGCAAGATTTAGCTCTTTGCCGAGGCTAATCCATAGTAATATTAAATTGATCTATGCCCAAGGAAACAAGGTTATGCAGCCAGGCCAAGTAAAAGGTAAGGGGGAGGTGCTCAATATATTTTTGAGCAATACAAAAATGTAATTTTGTGCTACGTACTCTGCTTTAAGATATGTCCACCAAATCCATATCCATGAGACCTTCTAACATTCTAAATTCTCAAGGTTTATAACATCAAGTCTGAAACTATGGGATTCATTCGTCTTAACACTTTTGGATGTCATTTTATTTCCAGTCATTTTCTAATTAGATAATTGGGCCAGAACTGCGGTATGACTCTTAGAAACATCTGTCTTCACAGTTTAGGAAATGTGACCAACAACTACGCAATATAATTTTACAAATACTAATTCAATGACTTAAATTACTCCAAAGTTCAATAAACACACAATTGCTTTTCCATCTCTCTTATTGCTTTTGCAGCATAAGATACTATGACTTCATATGTATTTTTAATCATTTAACACATTTTTCACAGGGCTGCTCAAGGTTTCAGGTCTTCTGTAAACATGTAAAAACTTTGTTAATTTTGCAGTAATTCTGTGCTAACTGTTTTTTCTTTACTGTTAAAAAAGAGCTGCTTTAAACCTGCAACCTAAACATGTATGATCAATACACATATTGATCAATGAAAAGAAAAAAATTAACCAAAGATATGCTGTCCTTTAGCCCGACAGAAGGTGAAGGTTTATGTATGCAGAAGATTTTAATTAATAATCTGCTGCAGTGTATAGATTGTACAGTAATATTTGGAAACGTTCAATTTGATCTGTGCAGTGGATTGTGGGATACCTCCTTTCCGCTGGTTAGAAACCTCTCAAGCTTCCTATGCTAAAGGAGCGATGAAATAAAGCATAATTGCTCCTTTCCTTACTCCTTCCTAACTTCACGGATCAATTCGGAGGGTCCTTGTCCTGGCGGATGTTGACGCACGTTCGGGTCAATGATAAGGAAAGGAACTTCCTAAGTGGGAAACATTTTCAAACTACATTTTTAAACAAACAAGCACAAAAACTATAAGTACATGGGCTGCATCCAAAAAAGTACATGGGCTCATGTAATGTTGCCTAAATATATAAAGTTAGGAGCTTATTCAAAGGCTAAGAATAAAAGCATAAACTTCCATATGGCTTTGAATGTTAAACTTTGAACCTGTAGCTCATATGTGGTACAGGCCATGGTAAGAGAGGATATACGGCTCTCAGTATTGTTCATAATAACATCACAACGACTGTCCAAGGACTGAAATATGGCACTTGTTTTAAATCTTGAGGCTTAAAACATTTCAAAAATAGGGTAATGTAATGTATAATATATATTATTCTCTTTTGGGAAGTATTAGACTCACAGTATTCTGATCCGCGCCCCGACAGACACACATGCACAGAGTAAAGAGGGCTTTAGTGGGCCATAGCTTAGGGTCTATTTCCACCAATGTAAAGCACTCACACGTGCCCCGATGTAGGAGCAAAGCCCGGCCAGTGCATAACCTAATACAGATGTCTATCACCAATTTTCTCTATTACTAATTCTGTAAGAGTGCAAACATTTATGAATAAAAGCTCCATTTTACTTTGTCAAAACCAGTGGATTTTTAAAAAGATCTGCCCCAATGTGACATTATAGACAGACTGTGCTAAACTCAGCTTTAATATGACGTGTATGTGATTTATAAACTAAAATGATTATTATATGGTAGGCACTTAAATGACTGAGGGATTACAAAAATATAAGACTGCATGGCAATATAAATAATACTATTATTTAATGTATTCTATTGTCTACTTTTTTATTATCAGCATGGTCTTGAAATTGATATTGAGTATTGAGCTGATTCCTTAGCATCACAATTGAACACTAATGCTAGTAATACCACTAGTACAATTGCTAATATAATGGGGCCATAACAGTTTAAAAAGTATTTAAGTAAATTTCCTATTTTCTCAAATAAAAGTAGAAGTATGTGGAGAAGTAGGTCCAAGGAGCACACAATACAGCACACATGGGACAGATCCACAGCTGGGAGCAATGAAGCCCAGTGGAGGGATCCGGAGAACACCCCACAATTGCCTGACAGAAAAGCCCCAATTGTTAATGGGGACCACACTCATTTTGCCATTTTTAAAGGAAGCTGTTTTTTCCAGCGCTCTCCCTGGTCTCTAAATGCCTCGTATTTCAAACGCCCGAGGAGAGGCTGAGTGTGTGTCTCTGATGGATGACCCGGATAAAAGCGTTTTCAACACACAACAAATGATTCGAATGCGTTGCTCATTATGGGGCATTATGCAGATGAAAATGTCTCCACTTAACCATAATTGGCGCTTCATTGTTATCTTCTGCCGTAGTTGCCAAAAGTTAAAGGCTCATTAGTCTAAGGCAGTGTGGTGTTTAGTTGCGAATGTATTTTGAATGTGAGATTGTACTTGATGCAGCCGTCGCAGTCGGTGTGGCCCATGTTCTCTTTGATGGTCCTTTCCGAAACAAAGGCTGGGTATTCTGTGTCACACGGGACCTGCATGGACCGCCCTATCCTCTCAGCTAGAAAGGAAAAACAAAATATAATGTATAATATCAAGACAACACATTTAAAAATATTGCATTTATAAAAAAAAGTACATATGAGCTACATTTACTGTTAATGAAACTACTTCTACAACACTATTAGTACAAAACCAGGGCATTTCAGTGCACTTAGGGGTGGTTTGGTATGGGCCCAGTTTAGTACTAATGTAGACTTACTTTGGTCCTGTCCCAGTCCTGGTCTAGTCCAGGTTTAGTCTCATGTTCAGTCCCAATTTTGCTGTGGATTGTGTAGTGTGAAAGCAGCCAAAATGTGCAGTTATCCTTTTAGTTTGCCTTCCACCGCTCCAAAAGAGATTACTTGAACTATGCTGCCTTCTAGAGGTCTCCAACGGCACTGCAAGGTAAGGAAATACTAATTCCCCTTAAGTCAATATTTGGGAAGCTTAAGACACAACTCATCTAACCCACACTTTGAAATTGAAGTACCATAGTGTTGTGATACATAGACTGCTTAGATAGCGGATTATTTTCTATGTTTGGGTGGCATGGTTTAATTAATGTGTGTTGCTTTTCGGTGTGTGTATGTGCTGTATAAACTATATGAGAACAAAGGCTACGTGCACAAACTGGTCTTAGTCAGGCTCGGGAGGCTGTGCATATAGGGTTACGGACCAAACCTCCGGCTGTTTTAGCTCTGTGTCTTTGCTGTAAAAAGATATAGAAAACTCGGCTAAGACATGAGACTAGCCAGCTGTGAAATTGTCCCGACTGCAATGGCCAGATTCACTTTATTATTTGGGATGAGAGTGTGCAAGGGAAGTGTTTTATAGACCTCCATTTTGCGGTCTCTGTGTCTCTCTCACCCTGCCGGCTATCTGCATATTAGTTTTGGCCTAAAATTAAAATGCAGCTTATAGGTCTAGCGTTTCTGACAGGCAACAAGTATTCAACACTTCATAAAGCACAAGGCTACATGGTGTTCAGCTCTTGGCAACGGTGATAAGTATGTGTAAGTGAGTGTGTGAGTGCAAAAAGAGACAGAAGAAGAAAGGGAAGAATAAAACCAAAGGAGCAAAGACATAGGCAACATAATGAAAATGTGGGATTTAATAGTTCTCAGATTACAAATAGAAATGGGCCCTGGTTTGTTCTAATAACACATGTAGTGTAAGAAATTGTAAAGTGCTACATTACTTTCTAAACCCAGTTAACAAGGCTGAATGGTTAGTCTTGGACAGGACTGACATCAGGCCTTAGGAGAAGACATGAAAGAAGCTTTTTTTATTATTGTGTTTTCACTTTTTCCTTTCACCACACTTGCTGATTTGTTTCTACACTCTTTTTGCTACTCAGAATACATCTTTCTGTCTTTTTTATGAACATTAAAAGATTACAAGTCGTACCTTTTGCTGTAAAGTCCGAGTACCACCAGCTGTACAGGTTGAACTCCATCAGAAAGCTTAAACAGAAAGTTACACAAATTTACAATGGCGTTCAACTTAGCGCTCACAATTTTCTTCATGATAAATGCATTTAAAATTAGTCCTGCAGTGTATTGTCTATAAATCCACTGCGCAGTCCCCTATCTGAGCTAATGTGGAATAATTTTGATATAATCTTACATGACAAGTTCGGTCAAAATCCACTTGATTGCAGAGAAGAAGGCGAAATACGGCTGCAGAGAGAAAAAGATGTTGATAGAAAGCAGATCCTTTTGTATACATTGTGTACAAAAAAAAGTATTTGAATTAATGATAATGGGTCAGGTTTTCACATATTTCAACTGTGCATATACTCCCATTATATAACCACCTCATACAATGTAGAAAGGGCTGAATAACTGCTTACATCTAGGAGAGTGTGTCCACTGCCGCTGCTCTCTGAAAAGACCCAGCACAGTGCCTGATAGTCGTACAGTGTCACCCTGCAACACAAAGCAGAGAAAATCAAAAGGATCATCAACACACATAGACATAGATAGAGATTGTATATATATTTTAACCATTGGGCTTTGTATACGTGGTGTTATTTAGGTGGATAAAGCCAGTGGTGTAGGTGTATGGCAGCATGAAAACACACACACAACCTAAAAAAATGGACTCTAAATGATCATGTTCCCTCGTAGATTCTTCTTTGTTGCGTCTTTCGTCTCCCGGTGAGGCTGCGCTTTTGCCTGCAAGGACTCTGATATATAAATTAAAAGGAAAAATAAAATATTGAAAGCCGAGAGTGTCCCAGGAGGTTGCCCAAAGTGGTGTCCAGAGGTGTGTGCGGATGATTGGAGGATATTGAGAGGGATATTGTGGGGTTAGGAGCTTAGCGGACCCAGAGGAGGTGATGTCTGGGGCCGTCTGTCTGCGAGGTTACGGAGAGGTGGTCGAACACACATGTATACGCTCTGAAAGGCCAGACGCTGTTTCCTAAGCTGTGGTCCGGGGCAGAGGAATGTGTGAGCAGGGCTGGTCTATCCACAGCCTCCAGCCAGTACTCTTCATAATGGGGAAACTGGGGTCATACGGGCTTATTCAGCACTGGCCCAGGTCGTATTGTGTAATCAATCCACATTATCTACAGTATTATTCATGGATATCAGAATGATGAAAAATGTGCACCATTTCCATAGCAATTAGGCACGGTTTGATATTGATTTTTTGAGCTGATACAGACATCCAATATTTGGCTTGCTGTGGCCGATAACCAATATTTGCTGATACCGAAATTTAGCTTTTAATATCCATAGCAAAGGCTCACAAATTTATTTTAAGTTGATGTAAAGATCACACATTAACTGTCAGACATATTAAATCATTTGTTGCATATTTGTGTGGTCATAAAGTTATATTTTTTTGCCTAATTGCTCTTCTATTTGCATTTTTACTCATGTGTCTGTTCAAAAAGACAAATATGATGCACTGAGAAAAATCTGGGAATGACACATGGGCACACACAGACTGGGGCAGTGCCATAAAAAGATCGATAAATATGAGAGAGTTTTTCCAACTATCTATCCAATATTGGAATAAATACACCCCCATTCCTAAAAGCAATTAGCAATTCAGAACAATGAATAAATATGAATAAATATGGTCATGACTCAAGAGTATTGAAAATAGGCTTATAAATATACTAAATTATAGACTGTATTTTGGGATCTGATTGAAACACAGGCTTGAACTGTGCAAAGAACAGAATAAAAGTTAATTTTAGTGTGACTGTGCATCATCATTTAGGTCAATGAACGCTTGATCCAGTTTTGATATCGTAGCATCATGTGTCACGGGAGATTTCTGGAACTGCTTTAAAATCCTTTATGACAGATCATATTGAACTCATTAGCGCTAAGATGTTTGAAATTAGTCATCTTCCTAAAACCCCCGTCACTGCTCATTCATTTAGTGTCTGACATTGTTAATTTTCAAAAATGCTTGTGGGACATGAGTAAAGCCATTTGTTTGTATGGTTGTAAAACATCAGCTGTCAAGTCTCAAGATCAAACCCTGTCAGTTTTTATGAATATTTGTCACATGTGATTCTACATCAAGGCAATGTTTGAAAAATGGTCTGCAGCACAACATAGAAGCACTCAGTCTCTAGTCAATGGCGTCATAACAGAAATAATAGCAGG
>KN516310.1:32288-50680 GCA_000787155.1 Scartelaos histophorus
CAGTCAGCTGAGGACACTCCCACGTGTCAAGCAACTGCATAATTATCTTACAGAAAAATCACGAGAAATCACAACTGATCATAGCATATTTTCAGATGAATTCGGTAGAGATTTAAAAAAAAAAAATCTATTCAAATACAACAACAGTAGACAGGATATTTTGACAATTAAAGACTTCTATCTAATGGAAAAAATAACCCATAGACTGAGATTGCAAGAAGCACAAATGAAGAAGAAATGGGGAAAAATGGATATTGTATATGCAAAAGTGGACTACCTATGGTCACAGGCTTTATTTTTCTTGGTTTGTTTTGTTTCCTTTGCCTTCAGTTTATTTTCTACTTATAAATTTAGTAAATTCAATAAAAAACAAAGAGACAAAAAGAAATGTATGCCACTATTCCTGTCTTCTTTTCAACACTGCCTTGCCACAGATGAGATGTGTAATGATTTGCATAGAATTTGCATAGATATTTTTATAACTACAGCTGCCCTTCACGCTCTAAATGCAACTCTCTAATTGGGGTTGAACCAAGCACAAGAAGAAGTCTACTATCCCTGGATTTGTATATATTTTGGACATATTTTACAAACTAAAGCTAAGATGCTCTCCAAGGCTTGTATGGCTCTAACATAATACAACAATAAATCAATTTAATTCAATATGACCGTGCACAATGTACATTAGTATAATAAGCCCTGTCAGAAGGACGAAGGACACGACATAAGGAACAAGTCAAGGTCAGTGTGACATGATCATATTCACCGCTGATATAATTTGATCATTAATCTTTTTCTCAATCCTTTTTGGTGCGTCTCCTTCAAGTGACCCAACAGCTCATAAAAACTGTCAGTCCATTTACCACAAACATCTCACACAAATGTGCTGCCAGAGCTTAGTGCCACTGTACCCTGTTTGTGTGTGTGTTTTTGTGCATCAGTGCGTGCTGTATTACCGTGTACCCTTATTCCACCCCCTCCCCCCTCTCCTTTGCCCATGGCTTGTGCATAATCACTTCATGCCAGTGCGACATGGCAAAACTGAGCTCGCTGCTGCAATGCCTGTCCAACCATTTGAGTATTTGTGTTGACACGCTGCTATCCCGATCTATATTTGTCTTGGTAAAGTCTGCAACAGAAATAGGAGATCTTGCAAGTGTGAGAGATTTAGGGGTTCAGCTGTCCACCGGGGGACGTCACACTGGTAGCGCTAACACGTGCTTTACACTTGGGACGATGTGTAGCTTTGAGGTAGACATCAAAAGGCAGTGAATTTCAATAGGAAGGAACAAAAAAAAAGAAATTCTAATGGGGAGAGTGTGAGGAGTGAGAGAGAGGAAGAGAGAGAGAGAGGCAGCGCTGCCTTAACTCCTAGTCATTCCAGACTGCCTGCTTGGCTTGGCTGGATCATGCTCTCTGCCTTCTGACCTGACCAGTCCAATGGGGTTACAACATGGGTGCCTAAGCAGGGCTGAGGATCCTAGGAGCTTTCCAGAGGCAACATCTTTGAAATGAACGACTAATGGATCGCCAACCAACAACAATTAGCCAAATTAAAAAAAAAGAAATTAAGACGACATTGGGCTTAAGCTGCTCGCCCCAAGATTGGCAGTTATGAGAGGTAAGTCTCTAGGGACGTGAACAATAATGTGGTGCATGTGCATTGTACATGTGTGACTATGTAGGCTGAGCTGTTGTGTAACTAGGAAACAATGAACTAACAATTTTATGCTTTAACACACACAATATGTGGAGTAAATTTCGCATCTCACTTGTTACTGATTTAATGTGCAGCTTTAGGTCCCACTTGCAGCACCTTTACCCGTACAGGCACTAATCTGATTTACATAATTTGTTTGGGCATTTTGACAAGCTTGACTGTGTTGTGCTGAAGGGACACAACAGTGAAAAAGCTATTTGCTTGTGTTGACCTCATTCTAGAGCGGCTGTTACCACGCTCCAGTGCGCTGATGCCCTGGTAATGTTGTGTTATATGTAGGTATGCTTTGTATGTTTATTTTGAATGCACATATGTGCGGGCACCTTTGATTACATGCATTCTCATTTAGTTAACAAGGATAGTGATTAACAGACGGCTTTACACAACAGCACATCACATCTCAAGTCAACCATGCTCTAAGCAGATGTTTTCCCTGTTTTTGGCTCATAAGCAAGAGCCTCAGGTGTAAGTGTTAACCAACACCTGAGACACAAGTTATTTTCTAACCTGCAAATCATGAATGTCCACCTGTAACTTCAGAAATAAAGGAAAGTTTTTTAGGTTTTTTTAAACAAATGTACTGCATATTGTTTAAGAGTATCCTGGAACCGCTCATATTCAAGATTATTTGTTAACCAGAACTGTTAATTGTTAAGCACTATTGTTTCTCTGCAAATAATGACTGAATGAATGAATGATGATTATGTAATACCATGTAATGAATTGAATTCCAGTTGTATGAAAAGAAACACAATACAGTCATATTTGATCACAGTCTAGTCTAATCTTTATGCCACTCCCAAATCAAAATAGCCCATTCAGGGTGGCAATCCCACATGAAACAGATATGCTAAAACATTCTGGAAAATCAGTGCACACTATAAAGACACATTTAGCTCTTCCATCACAATCATATTTAAGTAATACATAATTGTGCACCTTTAAAATTATAAGCATTTTGACCTTTGTAAACATGACCTTACACATGACACCAGTCATGATTACATTTTTCATTATTTAGTGTCATTTGATATGAAAATGCACTTCAACAATGTTATTTGTTCCTAGAGGTCATCTACAGACAAAATATTATATTTCTTCCTCGGACGTCATGTGTCTGGAGCTAGCTGCATTCTCAGGCTTAACTGCAGTTCATTGAGCCTGAAGCTAGCCCAGGCAATGCTAAAAATACTACTGCAATGTTCCAGATGGAATAGACATCTCAAAGGCTATCAGACGGTGGTATCTGCTGTGCATGGATCTATGTGTGGGTGGAGAGTAGGTGAGGGGCCAGTCTTTATCTGGGGGTCACCACTCCTGAACAGCGGTGGGAGGAAAGAATTTTGCATAAGGTTCTTTATTAGATAGAAATAAAGGCTGAATGAGAACAAGATGTGTCACTTACAAAAGATTAAGATGGCTGTAAATCATTTTTGAGTAAAATATGTCCTTATATTCCATAACGATATACCTTATATACATAACGATTCAAAATATTGTATTGTGTAGTCTACAGGTGTAACACAAGCTTTTTGTTATTTATTAAAGCTGTGTGTCTTCACAAGGCATAACAACATATATCAATAAGGTGACACCAGCAAAAAGCAGAAATTAAACTGACAAAAATGCTTTGAATGCACAGTATAGGAGGGCTTTTGTAAAAGTGTGGCAACACCTGACAGTGTTCATGTTATTTTATTTTTTTTCTTTGAACTAGATATGAAAGTAAACAGTAAATTCATAAGTTTAAGATAATCAAAAAGTTTATAGCAAATAATTTACTTGGAAAACACTTGTTTCGTTATCTCACTCCTAATGAAAGATAATATTCCAGCCAGTTGGTGTGAATATTAAAATATCTGTTCTGCTTTCTCGACAGCGGCAGTGGTATGGGCCCTCCTTCCCCTCCTCCTTGCTACATCTCTTGCCTGTCCCAAAGAATGCACCTGCAACAGCAACACCAAAGTAGTGGACTGCCGTGGACGCGGCCTCTATGACATTCCCAGGCGCCTCCACCCGGACACACAAGAACTCTATCTGCAGGACAACCGGATACGAGGACTGGGCTCCATGGCATTCCGTGACATTCCTCTTGTCAGAATTCTGGATCTGTCAAATAATTCCATATCAATGATTTCCCCGACAGCTCTCCTGGGTCTGAGGACGCTTCAGCGCCTCAGTCTGGCTCATAACAGCCTCCGAGAGCTGGATAAGAGGCTACTGGGTCCAGTGCGATCACTATCACACCTGGATCTATCGCACAACAGGTACAGTGCAAGGACCCAGATCATTAATAACAACAATCATACTTACTGTATATGCTGTTCTTCTTAAATAAATTGCAGTTTTGTCCATTTTTAATCTTTGTCCTGGTTTAACTTTGACATAGTGAGTTTTCACCACTTAAGCCCTGGTTAGTCCAAGGTAAATCCTTGTATGCTGCAATTAATGAAAAGCCAATTGGTTAAAAATCATAGCCATAACTTAAAGGCAATATTTCTGAGATATTCATTCCTAATAAATAACTTTATAGTAGTTAAAAGGGCCACTAGAGGTTTTAGAGAACCTACTATTAATTCTGTATTAATTGAAGTCCCTGTGCCCTATTCCAGTTTGGGCAATGTGCCCAGTGCCATAGGGGAAGGTCTGAGGAACGTGAGCCACCTGGGCCTGGCTCATAATCGCTTCATCAGACTAGAGCGCTCCCTGCTCGAGAGCTTGGAACACATCAACAGTATTACGCTGAAAGGAAACCCCTGGAGATGTGACTGTCAGCTCATAGGCCTCAAGCTCTGGCTCGAGACCTACCTCTTCAAAGGTCAGTTTCAGCTCACACACAGTCAATACATGACAACTGTAGCTTTGATGTTGACCTCTGCATATTATTTTCAAACTCCAAATACACATTCATTTCTACTGGGGGTTTTGGTGTCATTTCATCCACATATGAGATGACAAATAATTGATCTTTATGTTTAAATGCTACTGCAAAAAATACAATCCCAAGGCATGTACAGCCATAGTCACAGTTTAAGCTCATCCAACTCTACTGGCAAGACCAACCAGGAGGAGAGAGAGTGTGTAAGAAGGATTAGGAGTTAAATTCCCATCCACTTTCATTTCCATGCCGCACCAGCCCCAGCCTGCATTAGATAACAAAGTACCCACTGCTCAGTCAAAGCTAGGTTCACAAGCTCACATAAGAGTTGGTTGGCTGCCCTCCCACATGCCCGCTTAGCTCGACATGGCGGCAGAAAATTCTAATTACTGGAAAACAGAACAATGCTGCCAGATACAAGGATGGGTAGCTAATGCAGAGTTACGAGTTAATCACAGAGGCAGGGAGTAGGCTGCATGTGACAGGGTACACACTACAGCAGTACTGGTGCAGAGTAACAAAGACGAGATTTGCAGTATGTGCAGGCAAGTCTCAATGTTCCTCAGTCATTTGACTCCAGGGATTCAGCTGACACGTGTTTGATCGTATCATACAAGAAGCTCATTATACACTGAGATTATAGGGAAGGATTAGTGCATTGTCTATAAAAGTGGAATCTTAGTTAGTACACTGTCACAGGGCATTTACAGGATGTGCCAGTTGACAGGCGTTGAGATATTTATATAAAACATGTATCTAGTCCAAGCTCAAACATACAGGTACTTACAGCTTGTACCACAAATTCAGTAAATTACTATAACTAGATTACGTAAGGAACTAAAAATAATGCTAATATTCTACTGGTATTGCTGAAAACAGGTGTAGAAACAGTCTCTGGCAACAGTGAAGAGTGTGAAGCCTTTTAAGTGAGACTTTATAACGAATGTAAAGTGAACATTATCATAATCATAGAGTAGATATGTTTTTAGACATGTTTCTGAAAAGTATTACCATAATCAGTGTAAAACAGGGCTTCTATGTAATAAAATGAGTCTAGTACAAGGAACAGTACCATTCCTAGTAAACTACTGTGCATATTGTGTCACATTATTATAACTATACACTTTTAACATCTAGGTGGCGCCGTAGATGAGATTCTTTGCACCCAACCTGATGAGATGAAGAACAGAGACCTACAGAAGATCCCATACCAGCTCTTCCACACCTGCATGACCACAAGTTACCACTACCTATTCGCCAACATCCAACACCTGGAGTCGGACCGGCTGCTCCGAGGCCACGCCCACGGCAACCACCCCTCGGGCCACGCCCACCACGTCACGATGGGAGACGGCGGAGGCGGCGGGGGAGTGGGGAACGTGCCCGAATGCGAAGCCAAGCAAAAGCAAAGACCGGTGAACTTGCGGCACGCTATAGCTACCGTGATTATAACTGGAGTGGTATGTGGGATTGTGTGTCTCATGATGCTAGCAGCGGCGGTATACGGCTGTGCCTACGCTGCTATCATGGCCAAATATCAGAGAGAGCTCAAGAAGAACGAGGAGTTGGCAGCAGCGCAGGGGGCGGATCACGCAACAGCAGATGAGAAAGAACCACTGGAAAATGCAATTGCTTAAAACAAAACTGAAAAACGAACACAGAATTTACAGGTTTCAACCCTTTAAACTAAAATACAAAGGCCATACTAAGTGTTCAGGAGGACAATGAGATGTGAAAATGTTTATTTATGTGCATCAAATCATTTAGCAAAAACTTCCAAGTAGCAAAAAATACCAATATCTGACTATGCACTAAGGCTTACATCCACTGCCTGTCTCACCTTGATCAGGTCACTTCATTAAGTTTACATTTTGTTATAAAAGCTGTTTAATATGTCAGGTACAAAAGGAGATCTGGGCTGACTACTGTACTTGTGGTTCAATGAGCAATAGGAAATCACTAATATTCACAGAAGAACAATAAACTATCTTTACACAAAAATATTGCAAACATAAAACAATCTTTAAAAATATTGAAATAGTCCAAATTTCTGGTTATAATCATGAAAATGCTCAAAAGTAACATACAGTGAACTTAAAATATAAATGGACTGGTGTGGAGAATAATATGGGTGAGACAGTAGTCAAGCTAAGATTCCATTATTGTCTGAAAAATACATATCAGAAATGACAGATCTATATATTTATAAGATGTCTTTGTAGGTATATTAGTAAAGTCAGAGGTGTATGTACTAGATAGTTCTCTGAAAAAATACAAAAGCAGTAGGCAGCTGTCACTGAAGTTGTGTCCTGTTGACTGGGAGTGTATGTGTCTACATTAGCGTTGTACTAACCCATGTTTGGAGTTTAAGACTGTGCCTATTTGCAAATGAAGGAGAATATTTTTTGATAAAGAGAAGCAATAATGCAACTAATGAGAACATAAGTATATATAGACCCGATGTCTTCTATATTAACTTTTGAATAAAAAGACTTTAAAGCTACCTGCCAATGCTACAAAACCACCATTCTAAAGATGTGTTCAGGGATTTCTAATTTTATTGATAATTGTATTTTATAAAATAAACAAATATATGGATCATTTTACGTGTTTAAACAATGTGCATATCATGTCACTATATTACTCCAATTTCAATCAAACTAACTAGTGATGTCATGGCTATTTTTTCTGAACAATTCGTCTCCAAGCGTGGATTCTACTGTGACATTTGTGTTGTTCGAGGACTATTGTGTTTTCTGTATTTCATCCAAGAACTGGGCAATGATTTGGAAAACATTGTGAAGCATATTCATTATTCATTACTATATGTAAATAGAAAGAAGCACTACTCAAACGGAATATTTGAGATTCTATAGCTGAACATTTATGAACTGACTGACATAACTGAATTTATTTTCTCTAATGTTCTAAATATATTCAGATCTTTCAAACCGCATCCTCATTCTTCTTGAATAACTCAGTTTAATCGTTCAAGTGGGGGTTGATATTGTGCACATTACACATACACATTGATAATTAGCAGTACTATATACATCCACATATGGCTAAACTCTCATGGCCAAACCTGGTCTGCACGTGCACTGGTATGTGACCACATCCATATACATGCAGTGTGTGAAAGCAGGGGGTTACTGTGTGACTCAAATAATGTCCTGCGGCTCGTGGTGATGATGTCATCAACTTGTCCAGTTATGTTAGCATCTTTGGAGTCTCCAGCTCCACAGATCCAGGCCAGTACTGGCTCTAACCAGCCTACACACAATTTGCATTCTCAGCCTACATCTCAGTCAGTGCTCTGTGCTTACATCTCTGCTGCATCTGTGGGTTTTATATTAAAGCCTATTCACTTCAGCTCAAAAGAGAGGCTGTATTAATAACTGTATTATTCTTTACAAATTGAGCAGCAACTAGACTACTGATATTATACACCTTTTTCCCCTTCCATCAAAATATAATAAGTTTTACCTAAAAAAAAATCACAATATTTTTGATTCAATATAAGAGCATGTCTCAAATCTACTGCCTTAGGAACATTCATGGTCAGTCATGTATAAATGATTTCTCAGGTTGACCATGATCAAAATAAATGTGAAGTAAACATAACCAAATGCTCCAGAGGAAAAAATCCCATCATGCAAAATAAAACCCATCATGCATAACATGAGAAACTATAGGACTGCAAACAGGGTGTTCAGTGCAGAATTGTTGCACGTTGGCACTAAAGGCAGAGCACAGAAGAGGAGGAGCATGCAGAGCCCACACTGACAGTAGTAATTGTAGAGAAGTGTGCGAGAGGAGGGGAAACAGGCACTTTAGTGAGCACTTACCCGCAGCTATTGGCGATTTCCTCTCATCCAGGAGCTGAATGGCGGTGCTGGCCAAGACTACGCTCTTGTTTTCAGATCCTACGCAACACAAAGTTCAGATTAGACCACTGTGACTTATTATGTAACAGCCTGATCAGGTTTAATTAGAGTGTAAATATGTTCAGCTATTTGTCTGATTCTGGGTCACAGAGCTTATTAATCAGGACTAAACACAGGCAAAAGCATATTCAAAACCAGGGATGCACCAATACAATACTGGTTTTGTATATCAGCACAGAAAAACTTGCTGAATCGAATATTGGTGTCCAAATATCAATGGTTTACTGGTCATAGCTGGTCCAGAAAGTCTCATGTTGTTTTAATTTGTACTTACACAAAGATGTTCAGTCACTTAAGACCTAAATAACAGCTACATTAACACATTTTGGATCAGTTCTGTCTTATTTTATTTGTATTGCAAGGAATTAAATACAATTTTCAGTCTCTGCATTAGTATCGGAATAAGAATTAGAACTGAAGAATTAGAAAATAAGTTTGTATTTTGCTCGTTCTCATTCAAATCCAACATTAAAGAAAAGTCTAGATGGGTGTCCTAAATCCCACGTAGCAGATTCTGGTGTTTTGCCAAGAGGAAAGTTGTGTAATCTGGTTTAAATCACTTTCTTTCAGTTGACTTGTTGCTTGCTCTAATGGAAGCCCAAGGCCAAGTGAGAGGAGTGCGCACTTTATTTTGGAGAGGATGATTTTTGTAGGTGCTTCGGTGGTACTGCGCGCTGCCGTTTTGTGAGATATTCTTTTGTCGGGGTCAAAGGGATATGAAAATAGCTGTAGCTGTAAGTGCCATTTTCTAAAAGCACAAACAAGAATTCAGGTCTAGGGTCAAGGGTGCACTAGAATTCAGAGGAAGAGGTAGTGATGATGGAGTCAAAGTTTAGTTAAAGGGCTTTTTTTGTGCAATTTTCTGCTCTATGTTGTAATGTTGTTTCCTCATCACAAACATACCTGGAGTTTTGCTTCATTGACACATGTTTAACACACAAATCCTCCATATTTAGGCTGAGTTCTTCTCTCAAACACGATTAGAAGATTAGTAAGATTAGAATAATTTGGAAAAGGAGCAAAAAAAAAAGGCAAAAGAAGCTGTTAACTGTAAACCACTTCTTCATGATAGTGCTTCATGACATCACAAGGTGGAACAGAACATTCTGAGCTTTGGAGATATCGACAAACTAATAATAAATGATTACTCAAGCATGTGGGAATGAACCAAACCACAACTCCAGGTATGTTTTTGAGGAAGTAACAGCATTATAACATGGCTAAAAGCTCACAAGAGTCAGCGCTACCTAATATAAGACCTTTGATTTTCCATATTTCATAACTTTAAACACAAAATTTCAAGATACTGACCAGTAAAGGGCAGAGAGTAGACAAACGTCCCAGGAACTTGCTCGGCGGCTCTTTTGTACCAAAGGGGAAAGTGATCTGCATTAAACACTCCTTCTTTGTCCTCAGCTGTCAGGAAATCTCTTAAAGCACAAGCAAATACAAATAATCAATGGCAAGATTTTTTTTAATATGGAAAAATATCACTGATAATATGCCTGCTTACTGGTTAGTGAGCTCATCGGGAACTACAAACAAGTTGATCCTAGAAAGGCCAGTTCTTGTGCCCAGATACGCGATCTCCACACCTTTGTCTGAATTCCTGTTAAGAGTAACAACAGTGATAGAAGCAGATGGGAAGAATACTTTGGAAATGTATTTAGTTACAGAATACTGAATACCCAAATTGAAATATTTTGTATTGTATTAAATTAAAGAACTGTATTTTGAATAATAAATACAGAGCTGCGTTATATCATAGTGTAAAACATGATTTACTATTAGAAACAGTTTTATTGTTGGTGTACTGTTATACATTTATTTATATCCAGTTAGAGACAAAAAATATCACACATGCACGCACTTTTTTTTTCCACTAATACTGTACATGATTGCATGGTGAAGTACTGTCATGTATTTATCTTAATTCAGGAAAGTTACTGCATTCTAAATATGTGTAAAATCCCTCAGTATTATGTAGTATTATGCATTCTAAATACCACCAAATGAAAGAGTAACTGTACTAGAATACAGGTTCTCAAAATCATTATTCAGAATATGGATTTTCTGTACATGTATTGAGTTATTTCCCAACTCAGGATATGAGTAATTATGTTGGTAATATTACATTATTATTTTTATTTGACATAAAAACATAGGAAGGAAAAATAAAGGACATACTCAGACTTATTTAAAACTAAGCTGGTCCAGTAGGCTTCCAGTGGGGCAGTGACCACAGCATCAAACAACACTTCCTGGATCAGCTCTTTGTCACCTAAACAGATGAGAAATCGCACAATGGTAAATCCAAACATGTGTCTGCTTTAAAATGAGAATGCTGGTTTACATTTAAGCTGTGGTTCATGTCCACTCAGGTAAAGTTTGATGGCATCTATTTGGGTCAGGTATCGTTGCTCTGGGTTCTCATCTGTGTTGCAGTATGTCCTGTTGGTAAAAGAAGAGTAAAATAAGACTAAAATATAGTCAAATGGATGGATATGACGATGACAATGGATATATGAGTAGAAGGGTTATGAGAGTAAAGCTTTCAGGGCACAGGTCTTGACTGGAGGAAGGCAAACCAGGAAATTTTATCTAAAAGACTTGCATTTGAGTGCTAAGAAAATTCCTGTTTTCACCTGTTCCCCCTATTTCTACCTTCTGCTCATATAGTATCAATATTGTAGTTAATAATGAGCAAAATGTCAAATGATGATGTAAGAAAGTTGTAGGCCTGGGCTCCAAAACCGCCTGGAAAAGTTTCCTGCAAAATCTAAAATTTTAAGAGAAAAGTGCAATAACCATTCATTACCATTCATCAGCGAGTGCCACATCTGGATGCTCCAAGTCATGAAGACCTGTTGAAAAGAACATATCAGAATTTCATATCTCAGACGACATAAGCATGCGCACTCAATCTGAACTTGTATTATTATATGGTGGTTGGCATCCACACCTCGCATGCACAGTGGGTTAAACACAGACAGAAAGCTGTAGTGAAAAATGTGTTTTTTGAGTGATTGTGACAGCTCTGATTAGATCAGGAAAAGCCAAGTCATGCTTCGAGTGCTTTTTCTGATAGACATACTTAAAGAAACACACAGAAGACCACACCATGAATATTAACATGCATGAGGCGAGACAAGAAAATAGACACAGGCATATACAGTCTACACTGTCAGACGACCTTAAAGCCACTAAAGAAATATTTAACTTCCTGTCTAATTGTGGTTTCAAAGCTAATTACTACATTAGTCAAAAGGAAGGGCAGAATAATAAAATAAACCAAACTTATATGAGTAGATAGGCCTACAGTGTAAGTGTGTTTGCTCAAGTCAGTTACAGATCCACAAAGGTGAGGAAGGTCAGAGGTCACATTAACCAGCTGTTATTGGGACCTACATTTGCAGCCAAGCGGGTTCATAGTTACATTGCCCATCCTTAAGGATGCGCCGATACCTGTTCTGTATCGAATATTAGTGTCAAATCAGGATAATTCACAATACTGGGTATCGGTTCCATGATATCAGTTCAAGCTTAACTCTTTATGGACTGATGTAGCCCCAGGACACACCATGATGTTTGAAATTTAATTCATCTAGTCCCTGTTAATCTTGCCTGTACAGTTTCTAGTTAAAGTGTTCTATATGTATCCTCAGTAAATGACTTAGCTATCATGTGTTACATGAAGTTTATACCAAAGGTAATTCATTCATGAATGTATTTCACTCCACAGGCTGTGATGAGAGTGGCATGTGGCTGACACAGTGACACAGATGAACAGTCAAATCATCCAAATATTTCCCAGGATTAAAACAGCTGTATTTTACCTTCTTCTATTGTGATGTTCCCTCTGAAAAAGAACTTCCCATGACCTCTGGAAAGAGCCACTCCTAGACTAGAGATGAAGACATTTACTTTAAAGGTTTTCAGATAAAATATCACATCTGCAATTACACGCTTTAAACTTCTTACCTGAAGGGCGTCCCTTCTATGTCTGTGTAGTAGTAATCATTATGTAAAACCAGTACTCGTTTCTAAAATGAGAGCAAAACAAAATGTTAAATCCAAAAGGGATGCTGTGACATTAGTGCTTTGGGAATTCTTGCTGTGTGGCTCCATCTAGTGGTGAGAAATGACGCCTGTAAGACTATTTTATTCTCACATGTGCATTTGTGGAAGATTTTATTATATGTTATCGGAGACTGTTATTGGAGACTTTAACTACTACTTTCCATGGAAGTAAAGAAAATGTATATACAAAGTATTTAATAACAAAACCCATGTTTAATGCTGATTATGACGCTTTTAAAAGTAATCAGTGAGCTGCTCTGTGCTCTCTGCCTCTGCCCTCTCTCTCTCTCCCATTCAACATGTGTGCAGGGGAGATAAGGGGCTCACACAGACACACACTCATTCATGCACCAAAAACTAAATCAGAGACAAAATCCCAGCATCTATGCTGTACAGTGCTGTGCCAAGTGTACCAGAATGTTGGCAGACAGGATCCTCCCCAGTGAGTATTTCCTCTATCATGCCTCCGGGACCATCACAGAAATGTTTTATAAAAAAACTCACTCCTTTGTCAATGCTCTTGGTCACCTCCATGGAAAAGGTCCCAGTCTTTCTGTTGACCATTGCATTTCTGAGCTACAAAACAAACAGACTACATTTAAAGATGTCATTTTGGTGATTTATTAGCATTACATTTGCCTTAATCCTGACCGTGTCATCCTTATCTTCCCACTCTACCTCCGACAGATCCACACTGCTGTAGTTTGGCTTTCGGCGCTTCTTACCATCGCCATACTGGAAATATCATATTATATTATAAAGCAGAACCAACATTTCATTTTTAGCTACTGATTCATCTATAAATTCAAGTAGAAAATATACTTCAAAACTATAGTGTAGAGATATTTCTATTAATAAGTAGTACTAGTGAGAAAATGAAATGCATGAAAACTGTCTAAAAATAAACTTTAGTTAACCTTCACTCAGCCTTTCTTGTAAACAAGCAAAACATTTGACTCTTTATCTCTTTATCTTTAAAGATATATATATAATTGGGCATTGGCATATTTTCTGTCACCTTCAGCCTATCATAAATGTCTGATAACTTTTTCTTTTCTTCTGTCATAAAGAACATGCACCCACTAAGGCTGCTCTTTATTATCAGTAATTATTCCAGTCTCTTTGCCGAGTGCAATATTTTTTCTTTGGAAAATTCTGCCCATGATTTTCTATCAGTTTTAGCACATCCTGCACAATAACCTGTTTCCGGCATTAAACAGGTCCCTCACTCTGCGTCTCCCTCTCTCCCTTCATCCCTGTGAGAGCACTGTGAGAGCACAATAGACTTAATCACACCATTCACCGCTTGTATCAGAGTCTATTCACAGCACAACACACTCCTGGAACACAGTTTGCTCTTTTACATAGAGTCACAAATCCAAACACACTCCAGGAAAATCTCAATATGAAAACAGCATTTGTACCTGACCTGATGCAGGCCAGGAGTGAACGAACACATCTGAACTGTGTCCTCAGGTGCACTACATACGGTGCTAAAAGTAATTTCCAATTTTGGGAGAGCTATCTTTGACTTAAGAGGTACAGAAAGTCATAATAGTTTAAGAAGCAACTATAGTAAGATGAATAGTGATGGTAATAAAAGGAAACGTGGTACTGTAGGAGGATATAGCAGGACATCGTAACAGTTGAATTATCTGTAATGATCTTAACTTGAGCTGTACTCACAAGTGGTCGGAGATCTGGGTGGGTGAGGATGTAGCCATTGTTGGTGATGGCAAAAGCATAGCCATGAATGCCCAGCTGAAACACAAAGGAAAAGAATGTCATATGAATTGTAAAGCCAAGACAATAGAACATGCCTAATCAAGCATTTTGTATTCAGCTTTCTTTTTTTTCATTAAACTTGGACTTGGGCTGTATTTTTACATTTAAGATTTGAGACAATACTGACTTGATGCTTGATTTAAATGCCACCCCTTTCTTATAAATTAGTTAACGTGAAAAAAGAAGTTGTTTTTTTATCCGCCGTGACGCATTTTCAGAAAATGGCATTTAAAATATCAGTCACAGCTATAATGTTAGACCAGCTGAGGCCATATGATAAGCAATACACTCACATTTATTTTAAATTACTTTTTTATACACTACTTTCTGACCATTCATATTAAAAATACACATCCAGATGCCCATTGACAGCCTGTGTAATTGTTTTGCAAATAAACATGAGTTTGTGACTGATTGGAGTTAGAGGTACCTTGTATTTGGGGATGGTCTTGAGCAGCTCTGACACAGGCACATCAGTCCCCACCACACCAAGCAGGATCCCCCTGTTTCTCTGAAAACATATACACGTTATCTGTGAGGACTACTGAATGGGAATTTACAATAATTAATACTTTTATTTTTCATTTACCGTTTCATTTTTGGTGCTAAACACTGGCATTGCTACAGTGGTCATCAGAACTGGACCTTGACCATCATCCAGCTAAGTCAAAATAACAATACAATGAGATTATTTAAAAAACAAAGTAAAAGAGAAATGTCATATGCGGACAATGCACAGTCATAAAAAATCATCATCAGCAGATCAAAAATTCAGTTCTTGCGGTTCTGTTTTTAAAGCGAAGCAAATATCAGACAGGAACAATGGTGAACTCACGACAGGCAATGCACATGGAGAGTGGAAGCTGGCCCATGTGGCACAAGAGACAAGCTGCAGTAGTGAAAAGTATTGAAGTCCACGGTGCACGGTGTAACGTAGCTAGTAAAGGGTTCACCACCTGCTTTCCTCATGGGGGATATTATTGGTTTGTCTGAAATGTTTCACAGTATGACATTAAACCTTTCTATCACCATGGAGACCAAACCAGATCAAGTTACTGGTGAGATAAAACCATCTGTAACTGAATTAATGCAATGTACTTCTGTTTAATGTCACACTGTGGAACATTCGAAGCAGAGCAAAGATATCGAAACAAGAAGGTGACAGACCCCCAGTTGAAAAGTTGCGTCGTGCACCTTTATATATTAAATTTTACACACAAATTTACTTAAAATGTAGCGCGTTTACAGCGTGTCATAATCTGTAATCATATCCACGACCAGAAATAAACCACAGATTGCCCTGACGTTATAATTTCTCTCTACACACCTTGGTTTGAATGACTTAAAGTCCACGCGATCCTCCCAGGCTTAACTGTAACGCTGGAGACACAAGTAACTCAGGCAATGGCAGAACTTCCGCAAAATGTTTTATTCATGCTTATTATTCCCCTAAAATGTGTTCAATCAGAGGCTTCTTTTGATCTGCTAGACTGTGCTTATCGAGGTAGTGCTTCTAGGCTGAATGAGGGTTCCTGTCTTCCCAAAAAGAGCTGAATAATTATGATATTTATCTTGGTGTGAGACTCATATCCATTAGACATGAAAGAGTGACAGTGTTAAGGGAGATACAAGGAAAGTAAATAAAGTCAACACCTTATCCATAAATGTGATATCAAATCTACTATGTAAATGTCATTGTCTCTATTGTTATCAATGCAATTCTGAAAAAAAAGAATATTAATCATTTTTATTCACAAAACAAACACTATATAATAAAAGAGAAGTGACAATCTCTGTACTGACAAGACAAAAAAGTACTGGCAAATTGCAAATGTGTATGTAAAAAAGGATAATTTAACAGTTGATTCCATAAAGGGCTTTTTTGTTACACTATTATCTATGTTATAATGTTGTTTCCTCATCACAAACATACCTGGAGTTGTGTTTTGTTCATCTCAATCCAATATTTTTACAACTAATTATGATGAAAACTCCGAGAATCTTCACTCGTCGTCCAGTAATAAAAAAGAAAAGAAATGGTGACCCAGGTGTAGACAGTAGGAAATAGCGATGGCAAAAATAAAGACAAAGTATTGGACATCAGAGGGAGAGAAAACACAGCAGCCCTAAATGCAGTGGCTCTAATGTAACAATGAACATCCTGCTGCTGGAGACTGGGATCGATCACAGGACACAAGAAACAAGCTAAAAATATGCATGCTTCCAACCTCCATTCTGAGGGCTCATATATCAGGGGCCTGTTAATGTATAGACAATGGTTAATAGAGTTTCCAGTCATGACAAATATACAGGTCTCTACAGTAAGTAAGCTTTATATTATGGTCAGGGAAATATGTAAGAAATGTACCTGTTTTTCATGACCTATTCATTATATATGCTATAATAAATAAAGATATATATACAGTATAATAGCAGCAGTCCCCAGAATTTCCATTTTAATGTGAATATATTGAGTACTTAAAAGTGCAATATGTAACTTTTCTGGAGGTTACATGCTTGTCTACATAGAGATTATATTGCTTTGCTTAGAATTTTAAACAATACAATATTAGACTAATCCTTCTTGCATTCTTTCAGTTACAGATGTTTTTATTGCTAAAAATACCTTGAAAAACATGCATTATTGTGAGCTGACTCGTCTCTCCACAGACCTGACTTGTAAAGTGGCCTACTTATGTCAGTTGCTTATTTCCCCTGAGATAGACAAATTAAATCGATGGAGACGAGCAGGTGTATCGTTACGTGTCCCTTCTCATAGACTGCAGCTTCAAAAGTTTAGTCATTTTATTGGGACCATCTCATAATGCTCCAGTCCTGTCTTTGACATCGCCCACTAAGAAATCCTATTACAAATATTATCATAGACAGAAATGCACTGATACAGAGGGTCACCATGTGTTTCACCCATGGGACCTGAACCCCTCTTCAAAACACACACTTATTTAGTTTATCTCAACCAGGAGACAGTAAGAACAGGGCTTTCTTGAAACTCTTCAAACGTGGCTGTTCTTATGCTCCCAGAGGGGCTGTTAGCATCTGGAGTTTGACTTATCACACACATAACCAGGGCAAACCTGCAGTGCAAGGTCAGAGGGATCTCCATAATCACTGCTCTGAGTCTCATGTGGTGTCTGGAGTAAATCAGGACTTAGTCTCTTCCATCTGCAGGGAGTCACAACTGGAACTACACTGATCCATTTATACATGATGAGAAGGGCTGGACAGAAATAAATATTTGCAATATTTTATTTGGTCTCACAGTTTTTATATAATACACAGTAATAGGTACTGTGTATTCAAGAATTTAATTAACAAAACAGCAAACACGCAGATTTACAAAAACTTAAAACTATACACACACAGACACACACACACAGACACGCACCATGATGCATCAGTGGTGCATTGAGTGTCCCACCCTGACCTGTGAATCTATGAGCTAGAAGCCTCATATTCTGGTCTGGTGAGACAAATGTTCCAGAGTGTAAGAGTGACCCTGGTCTCCTTGGCGACCAGGTTAATGATGATGCGTGCGCCCTCCAGGGTCAGGGCCCCCGTGGGGACCAGTAAGTCACCCCCAGTGAGGCTATCATTACATACAACACAAAAGTCAGTTTACCGTTGCCCTGTACCAATGTGAAACTACTGAAATAATCAAAAATGGACATGTTTGTGCAGGTATCTCAGTTATCCAGCAATACAAAACAAAAATTATAAATAAAATGGCTTAAAATATGTAATCTTTTGTATTTGTGTTGGTGTATTTTGTGGTTACGGTGACTTTCCCACATACAATTACAGTTTATAGACATAATTACTACAATCAAAAAGTAGCTGCATTGTATTGCTTTTTAGAGTAGTGTTAAAAATTATAGAAATTCTCCCTCTTTCGACATAAAAAAATCTCTTCAACTATTGTCGCTATCCTTTCTCTCCAGACCAACCTACCCCTCTCTAGCCC
>KN516312.1:2006-22634 GCA_000787155.1 Scartelaos histophorus
AATATTGTCTAAAAAAAAGAGCTTTTAAAATGATCACTTGGGAATCATAATCAGTATTGAGTATCAGGTTTATTCTTCAGTATTGAAAACAAGTCTGAAATGTTTTAATCATGACAACACTAACACCACTGAGGGGAAGAATACTTTGAAACTGTAGTAACATTTTGTAACATATTATGATACACGGTCAGAGTACTGTATTCTGAACACTTAAAACATTTTGCGTTATGTTACCATAAGAGCAGAGTTTTATATTTTTCTCACTGATTATGTTCATTTTGAAGTCTAAATTACATGATCAGATATCATAATGCATTATTTTAATTTTAGAAAAGTAACTGAATATTACCAAATAAAAGTAAAAAGTAACTGTACCTGAATACAGTTACTCTAAATTAGTAGGTATTTTTGGTACATGTGTTAGTTACTTACTTATGCTGCAAAAACTGAACTCTATCCAGATTAAAACTTTCTTAATTCACATAATCTTAACATGATTTGAGTTAATTAACTTGACAAGCTACTTAAAATATGACAAATACTTATTATTAGTTACAGAATACTGAATACCTGCAATAAAATGTATTTGGAACATATTTTGATACATGGTCCAGTCAGAGTACTGTATTCAGAATACATTTCGCATCAAGTTGCTTTTAAATTACGATGTGACATAGTAAACCGCTTCATATTTTATTCACCATTTTAAAAACATAATTTCCTCGATATGTAAAAATCACACAAGCCTCATCACAAAAGCAGTTTTATATTTTTCTTACTGATTCTGTTACATGATCAAATACCGTAATGCATTTCTTTGATTTTAGAAAAGTAAATCTGAAAATTAAAAAATGACAAAGTAACTGTACATGAATACAATTAGTATTTAGAGTACGTACATTTATTCCTTACTTAATTATGCTGCAAAAACTAAAATCTATCCAGGTTAAAACTTTCTTAATTCAAGTAACATGATTTGAGTTCATGTAACTTGAGAAGTGCAATTATCTTCAGACTTTTTGTACGTAAAATATGAAAAATACTTAGTTACAGATACTTAATAATTAGTTACAGAATACTGAATACCTGCACTGAAATACCGCAACACCGTAATGCATTCCTTTTATTTGGTAATATTCAGAATTACAGTTACTTTTCTAAAATCAAAGTAAAAAGTAGATATAGTTTTGGTACATGTATTCCTTTCTTATTGATGCTACAAAAACTAAAATCTATCCAGGTTAAAACTATATTAATTCAACTAATCTTAGCATAATTTGAGCTAATTTAACTACCAATAGACCAAGACTTTTTGTACTTGCATATCGACACCTTCCTAAAATAATCGCATAAATATTTTTTTCAGGTTTTTCAGGAAACACAAAAAACTCCCCCCAAAATTGAAATTATGGCATAAATTATGGCAAAGTATATGAAAAATACTTCTGGCTATTCTTAAGAGAAGAAAAACTCTTTAGACAAGAAATAAAAGACAAAATCTAATGCTGCTTGAATTAAGAAAAACACTTATCCCACAGGTAGATCATTTTACTTTTCAAGCTGAATCTGCTCAAATAAAGCAAAATCATCAATCATCAGCGCACTTCCCCAGACCGAACACATTTGCCTTCACAATCTCGTTTCTGCTTACATTATTAGTAATAGTGCGGAGACAAAGGCCTCTGCTCATCAGTACTTACTGCTACTGACTCAGAGCAGGTCCTGACTCAGCTCAAACACAGACATCCACACAGCAACGCCATATATTTTTACGACCCTGTGTCTGCCATAGTCCAGCTCCGACCGGGTCTGATGAAGAGCCCCTGATCATTATTTCATGCCCTTCCACATAAATATTGAATCGAATAAATAAATGAAAACACAACACAAATATCCACCTATAGAGCACGGTGAGTCAGAGGTTGTTTGCGCATTCAAAATTCAATACGGGCAACGTGAACAGTCCACGTAAGGCACTGATGGACACATTCACCTGCAAAACTTCCAGAATAGAGCTTTAAAAACACCTTAAAAGGCTTATATTACGCTATTTCCTGTCCTATAATGATGCATTCTCGTCACAAACATACCCAGAGTTCATTATTTGGGTGATTTCAGCCCAGGAAAAGCCAATTTCTACTGATCAAAAGCTAAAACGGAGCTGTTAAATTTAAAGGACCGCTTCACTTCATGATATCACAAGGTGGAGTTTTGAGATTTGGAGATGCAGTCACACTAATAATACAGGATTCTTCAGACATAAATGACTTAAAGCTCACAGGAGTAAATTTTGCGCGCAATGGGAGTTTTAAAGTCCGTTTCTAGTCTTTTGGTCCTTTGTGAGTTTATTTTTTGGAGTACAGTTATTTACAAGGACACAGGAGGTAAGAGACTGAACAGATTAATCACTCCTCTGTACTTGTGATGAGTGACTGGCAACATACACTTGTTTTTGGCACTTTTTATTTCTTTTTTTTCCCCTTTTTAGAGGTGCATTGTGTATCTTTAGAGAGTCTATTAAACCTGTGAAATGGAAGATGTTATTACTCTGTCTGGAATGTTTCACAGTAGGGCATTAAACCTGCTTATCTTCATGCAGACCAAACCAGACATAGGTACAAGTCAGATCTGTGGAGAGCCAACCCCACTCGCTCACAGTCAGTATTTTCGAGCCATAAAACCACTTGTAATTGAATAAATGTAAGATAGAGCTGTTTAATGTCATACTGTGGGACATTCCAGGCATGAGAAATTACGTATCCATAGAAACAAGCAGGCGATGGACCCTCAAAAAACAAAAAAGTTGCACCTTTCTTGCAATCTTTCCCACTGAAATAAATCAACACAAATTCAAAACCACGTCAACCTGCGATATTGAACACTAACAACTTCCTGTAAAGACGGGCCTCGCGTTTTCCCATCTTTTCGTCCAATCACAAAGGATTCCAGGAACATATTTTCTTAAGTACTGTGGAAACGGCGAGGTGTGGCCAGCCACTGAGCTGCTTTTCTCTGGATTCCTCAGTTTTATGGCCGCAAACAGTGCAGAGCTTTCTCATCAATAAGCTCTAACTGCTTAGTGGCTGGGCGCTTGTCTGGTCAATGGCTGACAGGAAAGAAACTGCGGGGGGTAAAACAGATCTATACATTAGCACGCGGTAGTACACTCACTGGGCAAGTAGTTTATAGCATGTCAGCCTGTCGCCATAGTGATGAGCCAGCTACAAAGATCATTGTGTTCAGAGCTTTTATACAACACAAAGACACGCTTAAAAACAATGTGAATGTATTTCTGAGATGCTTTCAGGTTCAAGTTAACAAATACAGAGAAAAGGCATTTAAACAAAACAAAACGGCATGACAAATCTGCATAAAAATATACAAATCAATGTAAACTGAACAGAATATTAAACTGTTAAATGTACTATATTACAAAAAAGGATTCTTGTGAGCTTTAATATTGTTACCTCATCAAAAAAATAACTTGGGTTGTGTTGTATTTTCTGTTTGAGCCTAAATATGCAGGGTTTGTGTGTTAAACATGGGTATAATAAGCAAAACAGGACAAAACGGTTATGTTTTTGATGAGAAAACATAACAGATCAGAAAATGGCATAATAAGGGTCCTTTAAGATTCAAGAACCTTCAATTGGATAACAAGCCTGTAGAAAAACATGAATAAGACAGTGGCTGCAGTTACAAGCTCACCAAATCTGATTAATATCTGATTTCTAGACCTTTAAAATGACTTTAAGGACACACAAACTGCACAATTTGATGTGAATTATCAGAAGGACCATGATGAGAAAGAAATGTGATGACATTGCGGTTTGTTTTTAATTTTAATAATCTATTAGCTCCAAAAGTCTGATCATTATCTGAGTTTGAGTGAGTGTCACCGGCCACTGTTTCATGTAACAGGATTTGCTGCCCCCTGGTGGCCAAATATGCAAACACACAGATTGACCCAATATTACATAAAAGGCAACATTTCAGTTTAATACAAACGTCAGTAATTAAAACAATATATTAATAAAAATCGACTAAAGCCACTAGTATATTATAAAACTAAGCATCTTTACAATGCTACACACAATATGTTAAAGACTATAGTAAAAAAAAACCTAACAAAACAGCTCTTAGTGTTAAATTTGTTCTGATGCACTATTTTTAGAAAGGCACAAATAGTTACAGTAAGGGCTGACTGTGCACCCGGACTTGTTATATCCCTGCATATTTTGTTAGCTCTAAGCATGTATGAGATGCCTTCAGTGGTTGTGTAGCAGTTTGACCTTCTTGACTTATGTTTACGCCACAGTCCCACCTCTATGCGTCTATAAGGGGGAAAAACAGGTCACGGGGTTAGTGTTTGCCCCTTTGGAATAAATGTATTTAACTGACCAGTATAAAGCCAATAATTAACTTACCATAGACGCCATTTCTTTTTCAGTACCACGTGATTTGTACGCCCCCGTTTTAGTGTTCTCAACAAACTCCTGTAAATGAAGAAGAGGATAGTTGAAACTTCTATCAGTGTTTCCACTCTATTTCACTGACAAAATTTCTAAAGTTTTTCATGACCTAAAGTTAATTTTCCATGACTTTACTGCACCCTACATTTACTTACTGTCAGTACATTTAGTCTCTTTTAAACAAAAGACCTTATTGGGAACATTTGTTGGTCCAGGTGTTTGGGGGGTTCGTCGGTATCAAAGACGTGTGAAAATAATCAGAAATAATCATAATAGCCTAATAATAATATAATATAATAATAACAAAACAGAACGCTGCAGTTGTGTGAAAGAGATTAATATTCCATTACTTTTCCAGGTCTAGAAAATGATATTTTCAATTTCCATGACTGTGGGAAACCTGTTCTATAATCTTGAAAGTTCACTGTGGAACTTTTCCGGTAAAGGGTTCATCAAATGCTGTTCTCTGTGGAGATATTATTACTTTATGTGGAATGTTTCACAGTATGACATTAAATCATGGAAATCAAAACAGATCAAATTACCAGTGAGATCTGTGGAGAGGCGACCCCGCTCAGTCAGAATTCCTTTTTATATTTATTTTTGAGCTATAAAATGACCTGTAAGTGACTAAAAGTAAGGTAAACCTGTTTAATGTCATACTGTGGAACATTCCAGGCGGATCAATGACATGTCCACGGAGAAAAGCATTTGACGAAAAGCTACACAGTGCGTCTTTAAAGGAACTGCATTAGAGCACTCTTGTATAAGTGACTCACCATTAGGGCCTTGTCCATGTAATATTCATGACCACGGCTGCCGTCATTGTATTTGGTGTCCACGGCGAAGCAGAGGAAAAGGACATCCACCACATTCTCAAAAACGGACAGGAAGCAGTGCGCCACCAGGAACGCAAACAGACAAACTATGAGCAGAGGAAGTACCCAGACTGTGTACTCTCTCTGGTAGTTTAGAGCCAGGACCCCGGCAAAGGCTGTGCACGATACAATAAGCACCTGGAGGACACAGACGTATGAAAACAAAACATGAGTGGTGAAAAAATACAGCGTGCAGATACTAAAGATGTAAAAATATCCAAATTCCTCTGTTATTTTCACTTTATACATCTCACAGTTCGATATTATTTTCTGGAGACTAAAAAAAAACAGTTCATATGCTCCTTTTATCACAAGACTCCAAAGAACTAAGATTGAAAGAACAGTTATTTCTTCATGTACTCTGCACTGAAACAGAGCAAAGCATCATGGTCTATGTAGTTCTCTCTGTTTTTTTAGCCACTGCTCTTAATTTAAGCAAAAAGACTTGTAAATTCGATATACTGTGATGGTCCATGACATTTTCAGACCTCTGATGATACAATACCACAATATTTCCATTATTGTTACATCCCTAACAGTTACTGGCCAATTTAAATCCAAAATTATGAAATGCTCTGTCCCTTTCTCTCTGTGTGGGCAAAAGCAGCTGACTATTTCTTATGACCCCATTTTACTTATGCACCTGGTCTCTGTAAAACACTTTGGGTTTTTTATCTGTGAAAAGTCAACTTAACTTTTGATTTTTATTATTATTTACGTAGCTTATTTACATATTAATTTTAAGGTCAATATTGTCAGGATAGTCAATTTTTTTAACTTGATTTCACTACTAAGGAATAGACTTGGTTCTCAACATAATTTCTTATAATAAAAACACTCTTAAGAAAGAGAACAGGGGTGAGCAATTATTTTTTTTCCATGGGACCACATGAGAAACAGAAAATATTGTGGAGAGCCAGGCCAAGATACTCAATTCTGCATGGTATTCATTGTATTTCTTTATAAAAAGCAGTAAATATCATTGTTTTGACGGGCTGGTCAGACTGATAAGAATGCATGTTATGACTAAGCAATGAAAAATCGAGGTTGCCCTACAAAAATGTCATTTAAAAAAAACACCTCTAAAAAATAAAAGTAATGAAGCTTTAGCCCTTGCATGAGGTAAAATTAGAAAATATGTTTGTGACTTATGTAAGTTTATATGAGCTTAAAGGGGCTGGCCAGAGTAAACCAAAGTGCTGCATGTGGCTCGAGGGCTGTACAATGCTCAGGTCTGCAATAGAATATCATTTTCAATATTGAATAATAGTACTTCTTTTTATATTCAGATGGGGGTATATTAGTCTATGTGCTCTTATACTTGTTCTGATACAGCTTAAGATCATTCTAAAACTATACAGAAAAGGTTCATTTCTGTCCTGTGAATGAAATATCTAGTTTTAACAGTTTAGTATCGATTAGAATCTGATTTTCAATACTTTTGACACACCTATATTCACAGTCGTCACTATGTTTGCTTTACCTTGCCCAAGAAGAGAACAAAGTCTCCCACAGTGTTTATAGTGGCCACACGGAGGGCGTTTTCCACCAGGATCACAAAAGCATCACGGGCCGAAGTGCAGAAGTTTGTGCTGTTAATGGCTGTAGCAGTGTAGGCGTTCTGAAACAGGAAGGAAAAGTAATCAGGGTTAAGAGTCCAAGAGGGATGTCCTTTATCTACAACTTAGGCTTAGACAAAGTTTAGGGAAATGATTTGGACACTGTAGCTCATGCATCACAAAATATTATAATAACAAAGAGAGAATATATATAAAAAAAGAAATGTAAATGTAATAATTCAAAATAAGTGGCAAAAATGACAAGAGACTCATGTCAAATATGTTATAATTATGTAAAAATAAAACAAAAAAAAGAAAATAAATATAGAAATACAAATATATCTCTAAGCTATATACAAGAGGTTGTGAGGAGAAAACAATGCAAAAATTAAATAAAACTTACTTGATTCAGGTAAGCTAAGCACTTCTCCAGACACCATAAGCAGCAGATGCAGCATTTCAGCATACAGCGAGCACAGGCATTTTCCTACCAATATAATTTGCATTTAGTGTGACGTCAGGCATGTATAACCATCCACTTTAACAGATGCACTGTGTAACTTTTTGGTTGCTAGTCTGTCACCTGCTTGTTTGTTTGGATATGTCATTGCTCTGTCTGAAAAGTTCCACAGTATGACAAACAGCTCTGTCGTACATTTATTAAAATACAGGTGGTTTTATGGCTCAAAAATACCTAGAAAAACTGTCTTTCTGACAGTGAGCGGGGTTTCCTGTCCACAGATCTGACGTGCAACTTAACAAAGCAATAACATTTCCACGGAGAAAAGCATTTGACAGACCTTCAACCAGAAAAGTTCCACAATGCGCCTTTAACAAAACATGAGCCTCACCTTTCCTTTGAGCTGGGTGTGGATATATGTGAGGATGAGACGGGGGATCTTAACTAAAGTGATGATGAATGAACCTTTGGCCAGTGTTCCCAGGTGGTACCGAAGAGTACGGCCCATCGCTTTAAGAATCGGGATCGACGTCATCTGGGATTTGTTCCTTTAAGACAATTTAAAAAATGATATGTAAAGACTAGAGGTGTAACGGTACATGTATTCGGTGCAGGGCTGAGCACGAATGAGTTCGTGCAATTAGTGTGTGTTTACATTCCCCCGCTACACGTGCAGGTACATGGAGGCTCGGCTCTTTAATATTTTCATGAGGGAACTCGTCCATGATTGTGGTGCTTAGTGAAGGCTCTTTAACCAAATACTACATCCCTGACTCAGTTTTGTCAGGCTTCTCCACGAAATAGTTGAGTTAGCGCGAGTGTGGCTAGTTTGGAGCGAATTGTTTATCAGAGCGATACTGTCTAACTCAGCAAGGAAAGTCCGACTGCTTGGTGTGGGGGGGATTCCCTCGATGGATGTCTCCCTGGGTGTCGCTGGAGGCTGATCCCACGGTCCTTTGTAGCGGTGAGGTTTGGGCGGCCGCACTGCGTCTCAACCCAAGGGATCAGATGTGCCATCTCAGTCCCCGGGTGCTCCAGGCGCGACTGTCTAACCCAGGTCTGAACCAGGTCTGAACCAGTTCTATCCTAGACCTGGTCTAAACCTGGTCTAAACTATGTTTAAACAATTTTAATTATATACAATTAAAAGTTATAATTATATTTTCCCGTTTGAATAATGTTAAAATAAATAGTTGGTTTAATAAAAACACAAATAAACAACAAGCAAATGGTTTTGCTATTTGTTCCCAAACTGTACCAAAAATGAACCAAACTGAGATTTTTGTGTACCGTTACACCCCTAGTAAAGACTGGAGCCCACACTTAGTACTTCATAAATATTATTGCAGTTGCAATTATAGACATATTAATATTTTGTAGTGACATTATGCTGGAGGTGCTCTACATGGAGCTCTATGTTCAGCAGTTACCATGGTGACACAACATGAGCTAACACTGCCAAAAAACAACAAAGCTAAACTAAATATATTGAAACAACACATTTTCAGGAGCCTGTGATCAATATGAGTGTCCGTGATCCTGTTTAGGTGTTTGATTTTCAATTAAAAAAAGGGGAAAGTGACTAAGTGAAAAACTGTTGGCTGATGCTAATTTTATGAGTGAGAGACAAGAGCACAAATCATTTCACCTGCTGTAGGTCCAACCAAATCAGCTCTTTCTGTTCAGATTATGTTAAAATAAAGCTCAGATTAAAGATGCAAAAAACCCTCAGTGGACTGTTGTTCCCCTGAGGAAAGCCACAGAGCGAAATGCATTGGGACTTTGTCCATTAAGACATGCCGTAAATTAATAAAGGCATTCTATTTTAACCAGTGAGTGCCTTGGGTTTTTTGCATCTTTAAATTGATTTCCCTTCCCCAAAGACACCACTGTGTTTTTTCTACTGTGTATTATCCTCTGGAGGTCCAGGAAGCGCTCCTTTTGAAAGCTCAGATTAAGACTAATTTGATTAACAGAGCTTCTAACAGAGCAGTGCTTTCAGTTAGCTAGACCCTCAGGGAAAGTTGATGACATCAGGTGCAAAGTACCACTGCAGTACATATTTATACACATTTATACACATTTACACACATTTAGACACATTCATACTTGCAGTGGTGTTGGCTGCTAGTACCTGGTGAAGTAGTAGGTGACCACAGCTCCGGCCACTGTCATCTGCTGAAAGGCCAGAATGAACTCACTGATCCAGATGAGCCCCACTGCATGATACCAAACCATGTACTGCAGAGGGCCTTCCAATTTATACTCAACCAGGTTTGTAGAATTGTTCTTCATCGGTGTTCCTATGGGAGAAAAAGGATTTCACACATTATAAAATACCTGAAGCTGTGCTTTATTTTTGTGGTGCAAAGGGAATTCATAAAACTGGCACCGTTCATATTACACTATTTTATGATCTATGTTAGAAAGATGTTTCCTCATAAAAACAGACCTGGAGTTTTTCTTTCAAAATGAAAACACTCGGTACCACCTGATGATGTCATGCGGTAATACAGGAAGTGCTCCACTGTGTTTTTAAACTCCATACACCTTCACTAGAATCATTTGGATGATTTCAGTCCTGGACTGTTGATCTCTATTGAACTAAAAGTAATGGGCAGCTGTTTACTTGAAAGCTACAACTATACAACTTCACAAAGTGGAACAGAGTATTTTCAGATTTTTCAAACATCTGAATGAAACAAAACACTCATGTTTTTGATGTGGAAACATTATAACGTGCCTCACAAGAATACATTCTGTATAAGAGAATATAAATATATTTAAACGATCTTGAAACTTAATTCCAAAAAAAACCCAAAAACTTCAAACAATTTTCTGCCGAAAAACAGAAGTGGGAGCAGAAGAGAGAAGTTCTTCACTGACGCCATCCGCCTCATCACGAGGCAAGCAAAATATTTCAAAAGTGGGAGACAAACCAAGCTTTGACAAACGTCAAAATCTCTCAAGAAACAGATGTTATCTTCAGTTTGGAAACTACTTAAAGCAAAAAAAAAAAAAAAACTTCTCAGAGCTGTTAACAATGTTATAATTGTTCTCTTATTTTCAAGACGCCATTTTGCTCATCAACCCCCGTTTTCACCTCCATTAGCACACGCCCACTGCTCTGTACCAACTGCGTTTTCCAATTTCATTTTCTTAAATCTTTGATATGCGCAGGATTCATGAGCGTTATGTCGTCCTTTTGGTACAAATGAAGAATAAATAGTTACAGCTGCACAGCTCTTTGTTGTGATGAAGTTTATGCCGACGCTCGCTCTCACTGGACACCGCTGTTTTCTAACACTGAAGTTTTAGATGAATATTGAGATCTAAAATGTCCAAATGATTTTATCTACAGGTGTCATCAATTCTAAACATCGAGCAGACACAAACACAACAGATCTTCTTTGAAGCATAAGCAATAAACCACTACACTGAAACCTTTTTTGTCGTGCAATAACCTGACCTGCGGTGCCAAGAAAGAGCAGCACAGTGATCCAGTAGACCCAGAAGAGCATGAGGCACAGGAAGGTCCAGAAAGGCTGCAGCACCAACAGAGGCAGGTGGATGAACACTTTGCCCGCCACGTGGAAGAGGGCGATAGTGAGTGAAACCCTCTTCCTCATGAAGAACATCACAAGGTAGAGCACGACCTGGAGGAGACAAACAGCTTCATGTAATAAAGTGTTTGTATTTAAGGGCTCGATTTACACGATTTTCTGATTTATATTATAATGTTATCTGATCTTAAACATATCTGGAGTTGTCTTTTGTTTCATTCACACATGTTTTTCTCTCACTCAAAACGCTCTGTTCCACCTCGTGATGACAAGTGATCATACAGGAAGGAACTTCCCTAGAATCATTTGGATGATTTCAGCCCTGGAATTGCCACAGTCTCTACTAAACTATGAATAAAAGGCTTGTTAACTTGACAACTACCACTTCATGACATCGCAAGGTGGGTTTTGGAGCATTTTGAGCTTTGGAGATATAGACAGACTGATAAAAATAAACATGTGTCAATAAAACAAAACTCTTGGTATGTTTGTGATGAGGCAACAGTTAAAACAAGCCTTAAAGCTCACAGGAGTCAATTTTCCGTATTATAAGACCTTAAAGACTGTTATCATATCTTACCGTGAAAACTGTAGCTCCAATAGCGTAGATGAGCAGGGCTTTCACATTATCTGCTTCCACTTCTTTCCCAAATACAGTTGTTGAATTATTATTAAGGGCTTTTCTGTGGTCGGCATACAACCACCAGAGGACACCAGTTCCACCTGCAAATGTATAGTTATTGATTATATTGTATTTTTTTATAACAAAAAATACAGGGATGGGGTGAGATTAATAGTCCAGTTCACAATTTTGACCAAAGATTTTTTAAATTGATTCTATTTAATACTTTTGTTATCATTACAGTGCTATGTTTTTAACTACATCTCTCAAGGAGGTTTAAGTCATGTGGCATCTAATTTTTTTGTCCAATCCAAATGTAAAAGAAAGAAAATCTCAAGATCTCACAATTTCATGGCAATTTTGTTTTGTGAGAGCTTGTCCCATTATTAATAGACTTTATGGGATAAACGTTACCTAAGGAGCAAATAATGACCAGGATTGTGAGGATCCACACCAGCACTCTGGAGATGTAACGAATCACAACCATCATGGCCAAGGACAACACTACAGACAAGAAAAAAAAAGCAAAAATAAAGTCAATTTGATACATATTTTTGTTTGTTGCAGTGAAGTTTCATAGAATTATAAAAAAAATTACATATAAACCATTATTTTTATATTTGGCATTGATGTTCTTGTATTTACATTCTGTTTGAAAACTAATAAAGAGAATGAAGGAAACAATATATATGTACAATGTCAAAAAAATTTAAGATATTCTATTTACAAATGAGTTTCACATGGACTCATGTGAACTAAATGTGTGCTTATCTGACATATTAAAGTGACTAAACAGACATTTCCTGTTATTCTCAGGATAAAAATAGCTTGTTCTCCAATTGCATTTGTCCTAAAGCTTGGACAAGGGAAGTGAGAAATGTGAATATGACAAAAGGAGAGTTCATACCCAATGCCAACAGACAAAGCCCCATAATGATCTCCTTGCTGGCCATCACCCCGGCTGTAACCCGGTGTAAAACGCTGTTGTCACTGACGAATGTGACAAAGGCCTGGATGAACTCTGCGTAACAGGCGATCTCCACAGGAATACAGCGACGAAATACTGGGACTGATTTACTACAAATGGAAAGAAGATAACAAATGTAAACACATACAACACACACATAACTTATGTTTAATAATTTCAGTAGTAAAAACCTTGCATGTACTGGGAGTTTGGGACACTTGGTCGCCCGTTCTGGGTGACTCGTGTATCGTGCAGGAGTGATGTCGTAAGTGCAAAGTTCTGATCCTATGAACAGTGAAAAGACTTATTTTATAAAAACATTTTAGTTTTGTAGAGGAATGTACTTATTATAATTTGTAATACTTAGAATTGCACGTAGTAAGAAAATGTGCAATTAGACAAATCCAAAAGACACAGAAATATGTTTTCATGGAATAACACTGTATGTAAGATTTTGGTTTTAAATTACTTAAACATGACCAAACTGTGAGGTAAACATGTTAAAATCAAATACAGCTTTTTAAACAAGTGTAATGATGATTTATTCTTAAACACAATGGTCAAGTTGTTTGGGTTATAATTTGCTGTTTTGGTTCAGGATAATTATCCATTCAGAAAGCAGAATGAGCCTCACATGAGTCAGCTGGGTTAAGGCACTTGCAGCCCTTTTGTGGTGTGATGGTTTAAAACTAAGAGCACAGGCTACATTCATGTCCTTTAAAGTAAATCTATATATAAAATGACTGTGCTAATGCAGTGCTAACAAGTGATAAGAGTGCAGTGACCTACTAAGTACATGATTAGATGATAGTGACAGTTAAAGTGATGTTGCACTGTAAAGACTGAGTGATGATTCATGTTTATCTGTACAGAGGAGTCGTACAGTGTAATAGAAAAGTTACTGTAATTATAAACTGAAGCAAATCTTAAGAATGTAAATATGCAATTATTTTTACATTTCTTACCATTATTGAGTGCAAACTGTTTGATATCATAGTAAGTCTGCAGCTGAGTGGAAGGGCACTGTGAGACACACAGGGCGATGGACTTAATCTTTCTGTTGATCAAATCAAAGTTGCATGGTTCCAGGAAAAAAACATATCTGAAAGAAAGAAAAAAAGAAGTATTAATTTCTCCAAATAATAAGTAAATCCTGTTGAACCACACATCAGCTGCTCATTGTTTACCATGGCAGTCTGTACCAAAATAAAGCCTGGTGACATTTACTCCCCAGTCTGACAGACCCCTCTTTGTGGCAGAGACGTCTCTTGTTTGAAGCATTCATGCGCAATCAGCCCATCTTTAAACATGACCCATTGTTTCAGCAGAACCAGGCTACGGCACAATAAAATCTACTCCCAAAACAGGCCTTTTTATAATGATGATTATCAATTACTGAAATATTAGAACAGTAACTTAGCTTTGTCAATGTGGGTTTTCGAAAGTTACTAGAATAACAACAAGTTAAGTAAAGGTAAGTCCAGATGGTTTAGTTTAACTTTTGAAGACCAGATACGTGTACTAATTAAAATGCACATTGTTATTGTAAAGTGTACAGGTATATTACATCTTATTAAAACTCACTTTTTTTCTCTCATGTCCTGACCGCTCAGCTCCACTCCTTCAATCTTGGTGTTCCTCTGACCACAGGTGTTCCCATAACTGTCATATCCGGAGAGAAGTCTGGAGGCTGCTCCAGTAGCAATCGCAAAACCACAAATACACAGCTGCAAAAAAGGACAAGGACAGGTGAAAATGTGTCTTGCTTGGACATTTTATGTATCAATGATAACTACACTATGGAAGATCTTGACAGCTGATACTGAAGAGGAAGGAAAATGTAAAAGAAAATGATAAAACAATACTTCAAAATAACTAATTGGAAAAGAAAAAGTAAAATTGTAGAGAAACATACCATCTTATATAAATTTAATATGCCATTACCAGGGTTCCCAATTAATACAGGAGACTACGACACATCCTTATAGTTCAAAAATAAACTGGACTGTATTGGTATTAGATAAAAAGAAACTACACTGATCAAAAGTGAGTCTTAAACTTTATGAGAAACACTGCATTACTGTTATTATTTATCTGTACGCAGAGAAAGTGAGTAAGCAAGTTCAAGTTTTAGTTTTAATGCTACAATTTGGTAAGAAAGTAAGACATTTCTTTATTTTATTTTAACTTAATATCTCTAATATCTGTATAGAGACACAATAATGTACTGAACTGGTGAATGTTGATATTACTTTGCAAGTAAACAAGCAAAATAAGATTATGTTGCTAGAATAATGTAAACTAGGATTAGGATTAAATAAACTCTTTATTCTTTATGCAAATGAAGATGTTTTTAATGTCTTTGGAGACGATAAACCCTTTCAAATCTTACGTCAGCAGAATGTTAGAAATGACAGGACCGGAGGCAAGTGGAGGCAAAATGAAGCTGACATAATATGTTTACAAGCATTAACTGATGAGTAGACCTAAATGCTAATGGTTTTATGACATTATAACAAAAAATAAGCAACAATTTTGAATTTGCAAAGTACAAATCTTGTTTACTTTGCTTCTCCGTTAGGAAGGATGGAAAAAAATAGTTTTCTAACCATAAAAAGTATTTCATTATGATGGAATGTGTAATATATCTGTAGATGAAGTGAAAAACTGTTGTGGGCTCAACATTTCTCTGAAGATTTGTCCAGTAAAACATCAAAATGTAGATTTTGCCTTTGCAAACATGCTACGTGCAGATCATAATCTCATGTCAAATAAACAAATAAAGTAAAACACAACTGTAAGTGTTTTTAAACTGTGCTCTGGTATCATTCACATGTATCTGAGTGCTTTTCATTTTCCAAATGGTCCTTGATTTTTCATAATTTGTGATATTCTGAAATTAATCCTATAATTTTCACTTAACAGTCTCAGTATGTTCCACTTCACTTCTGCCTCCAGCTGCCTCCATACTGGAACTTAGAATGTTTTTGTTTAGTTTTTCTATAAAGGTCTATATGCTGTGCTTTCCTTAATTTGTTTCCTTAAAATGTCCAAGATAAAGTAACTCTAGGTCCTTCTCCGGCTGCAAACACTCACCATCCCCAAACAGAAAACTATGAAGAGGAGTAGCCATGGTATGTCTGTGCAGCTGCGATCTTCCAGCGGTTTCCAGTCCCGTTTGCCCTAAAAACGCAAAGAAAATCAGCTCCCTCCTAAAAACAACCCCGGTCGTGCAGAAAAGAGAATGTTATGAGTAGATTTTTTGCACTCACTCACCTCTTTGCTCTGACAGCATCCCATTGTGCTCGACGCAAGTGGGACAACTTCTCACAAATAGACAAAACTTCAGTGGTTATGGCTCAGCTTAGACTATTTTTAGACGCATGCCCTTTTCTTTCACTTCTGGCTTTTCTAACTGAACAAAACTTTAGAAATTAGCTAATTCCAACTTTGTTTATACCGCGCTTAAGGTGTAATATACGCCCATTAAAGTCTGGGGGCGAGGGCAGGTAAACGCGGAAGAGGCAATGTAATGCTGCCTTCAAGTGCCGTAGGAAAATACTAAACAGCACTCAAAACGCACTGTATATATTATTAAAAAATTTGAGTTCAGTATTTTTCAGGTAATTTAGAATAATCGTGAAAATTCAGAGACACTTACGCCTATTTTTTTTTCCTCACAGTGCACATCTTATAAATAAAAACGTAAAAAAATAAGTCTGAAAGTAGGCTAACTTGTAGGCTAACGTGTTGGATTTGTCGCCATGCACTGGTCACATGAAGACTTGCCTCTAAAATGTATCTCAAAAAGGTAAAACAAGTAGAAATTGCACGTTTAAGGTGTAAAAAAACAGTCTAAATTGTTTTGTTATTTTTTTGTGATCTTGCGCAGTTTGTTCAGGTAAGAAATATTGTTAATTTTCATATTTTACATTGCGATTTATTATTCATAATGTTTGTATCCGATAAAGAAAGTATTATACCTGTTGCATCTAAGCTAAGTGACAACTATAGTCTTTACTGACAACATATTGACAGAAAATAACTAAACAGAACTTTTGTAACTTGCAAATCTTACCCAAATCATTACATGGGTTTTGTCTCCCTCCTCTGCTTGTGTAATGTAATAACATGAACTTTAGCTCTTCTGTAGCTCATGTATTCACACAACAGGTGCCTCAGCAGGATATGCTTAATTTGGAGAGCCCAAATTTATGTTAAATATCCTGTATTATGTTAAATTGACTCTTGTGAACTTTGTTATAGAGTTGTTACCTCCACAAAAACATACCTGGAGTTGTGCTTACTTTCATTTACACTTTTGATTAATCTGTTATTATTAGTCTGTCTATGCATGTCCAAAGCTCAAAATGCTCTGTTCCACCTGATAATGTCATGAAGTGGTAGTTTAAAAAAAAAAAGTTAAGACATTTACCTTTTACCTTCTATTCAGTAGAGACTGTCAATGCCAAGGGTCAAATGATCAAGATGATTTTAGTGAAGATGTATGTTTAAAAACATAGTGGAGCACTACCTGATTTACTACATGACATCACAAGGTGGAACCGAGTACTTGATGTTCGTGAGAAGAGCACAGCCTTACTGTGCAGGATTTGTGTGTTAAACATGTGTGAATGAAACAAAACACTATTCCAGGTCTGTTTTTGATGAAGAAACATTATAACATAGATCAGAAAATAGGGTAATATTAACAACTGTCCAAGTGGAAGTATGAAGCTGAGCCGCTTCAGTTAAATCATGCAGTCATGTGAGGTTTTTTTTCTCTAATGTATTGCAAAAACATTTCCTACAAATTTCCTGAGTATTGTCTGATGATTATTTATAGCGGAAAGATGGTTACAGACGACTGTTTTCCAGAAGTGTCCTCAGTATGACCCATATCAATGGAACAGTAACTACGTAAGTGAAATTTTTAAGTGAACGTTTTAAACATAAAAAACTCTTCTCCCTTTGTCTAAAATAGTCTCTCATGGTCTAAAATAACCTGGCTATATATTGGCATAGCAAAATTAGACTTTGTTGCTCATTGTATTATTGTAAACTTGTAACCTCACAAGTCAAACAAGATTAAATATAGGCCGTAAGTGACATTTATTCTTCACAAATTGATTTAAATTCTTCAAATAAAACAACCTATGGGAAACTCCCTTATTCATCTGAAACACAATGAACTGTATCACATCTATAAAATCTGTTTTGGTTTAGTTTGACATTTTCAGGCCTTTTCCATGTTTTGCAAAGAGAGGATTGTGTTTTATTATCTGTTATGTTTTTTATACCGAATTGTTTCAGTGTTTAAGTAGCATTCATTTCATTGCTAAGGACGAAAGCAAACTTCAGAAACTGGGATGAAACATTGCTCAACACATGGCGCCCATTTGCACCTTAATCTGATGCAAATGTTACTTGTGAGAAAGAGTGAACGCAGATGTTGGGCGGTTTTAGTTGGACTCCAATTGTAAATGAACACAGATCGGAAGCATGTCTTCTTCTGATCAAGTCATGACACCACTTTTTGGCCATTTTACATCGACGAGTGGTGGTCCAAGTGACGAGTGTGCTGTGGCAACTGTATCTAACGACAACAGATTACATGGGTCTTACAATGCGATGCTCAACGCCAGCACAGCATATGGTGAGCAGAGATGTGGGTGGGGACAGCTAATGTGGTCCAAGACAAAAAGATAGTCAGTTGTTTTTGTTTGGAGAGGAAAACACCTATGTAATGTAAGATATTGCGACATTTATGCATGGGGCAAAGTGGCTGTTTTGCTCCTTGTAATTCTCTAGACAATGAGCGTTTATATGAAGAAATCATGCAGCTACATCATGGGTCATTTTGGTAATTGCATTATCTGATCTGTTGCCATTTCCACACAGACCGGTCTTGGCCTCCAGACCGTTTTTTTGTGTCTTGGTCTCGTCTCGGACTCGACTGGGTTTCGACTCGGTCTTGTCTTGGACTCAAACGCCGTTGTACACATTCTTGTCTTGGTCTTGAAGGCGCTTGGACTCAGTTTGGTCTCGGTCTTGAGGTCTGACACTCGACAAGTGATAAAATGGAGATAGATTTATAAAAACATTGATATATATGTCCCAGAATAACTGTAAAATACAAATAAATATTGGAAATGACAAAGATGGCCTTGATTTGGTCACGATTTGGTCCTGATTTGGTCTCGATTTGGTCTTGATTTGGTCTCGATTTGGTCTCGATTTGGTCTTGATTTGGTCTCGATTTGGTCTCGATTTGATTTCGATTAGGTCTCCATGTGGTCTTGATTTTGTCTCAATTTGGTCTTGATTTGATCTCGATTTGATCTCGATTTGATCTCGATTTGATCTTGATTTGATCTCGATTTGGTCTTGATTTGGTCTCAATTTGGTCTCGATGGGCTGTGGTTTTGGTCTTTTCTTGGTCTCGACCTTTGAAAGTCTTGGTCTTGTCTCAATCTTGACTCTCAGAGGTCTCGGTTTTGTCCTGGTTTCGGGACCCCGTGATCTCACACAGGTCTTGGACTCGATTAGTTTGGTGTTGACTACAAAACCACTAGCAACGGACCTGCTACGTCTTCTAATGGCACCAGAATGATTAGAAACAGCTATTATGACAACAAATATGACTCACTTAACATCAACTTACTCAGGAAAGTCGTATATTACACAAAACTGATTCTTGTGCGTTTAAGCCATGTTAGAATGTTGTTACCTCACCAGAAACAGACTTGGAGTTGTGTTTGTTTCATTCACACATGTTTGAGTAATCCTTTAGTCCTAATTAGTCTGTCTACATCTCCAAAGCTCAAACACTCTGCTCCACCTTGTGATGTCGGGTAGTGGTAATTTTCAAGTTAACAGCTACATTTACCTTTAATTCAGTAGAGGCAGGCAATTCCAGGGCTGAAATAATCCAGTTTAATTCAGTAGAGGCAGGCAATTCCAGGGCTGAAATAATCCAGATAATTCAATTGGAGATAAGAACACAGCCTAAATATACAGGTTTTGTGTGTTAAACATGCGTGAAAGAAACAAAATGCGACTCCAGATATGTTTGTGATGAGGAAACAGGAGTATAACAAAGATCAGAAAACAGTGTAATTTGGGATTCTTTAAGCATGGAGCAAAGTGGTTATTTTGCTCATTATAGTTCTCTAGAGAAAACTGAGTATTTATATGAAGAAATGATGCAGCTACATCATGGGTCATTTTGGTAATTGCATTATCTGATCTGTTGCCATTTGCACACAAACGAATTCTGCTTTTTTGTTTTGTTTTGTTTTTTTGGCTCGTGGAAATGTTCAATTGTAATAATACATCTTTTAGAAAATCTTGGCATATTTGGATATTTCTAAAACATGCTACTTCTTCTAATGCTTCTATAATCATAAGAAACAGCTATTATGACAACTAATATTATATTAAATGGATTCTTGTGAGCTTAGAGACAAGTTTTATTGTTTTGTTTTATTCACACATGTTTGAATAACCTCTTATTATCAGTTGTTTATGTCTCCAAAGCTCAAAACTCTCTGCTCCACCTTGTGATGTCATGTAGTGGCATAGTTTTCAAGTGAACAGCTCATTTTACCTTTAATTCAGCAGAGACTGGCAATTTCATGTGATTCTAGTGAAGTTTTATGTAGTTTAAAAACACAGTGGAGCACTTCCTGTATTACCACATGACATCTCAAGGTGGAACAGAGTGTTTTCAGTCTGAGAAAAGAACTCAAACTTGAAATGTTCAGGATTTTGGTGCTAAAAATGTGAATGAAACAAAGAAAAACTCCAGGTAAAATGTTTTACCTGGTTTTTCCTTTACCATTATAACATAGACCAGAACATAGTGTAAAATGGGCACTTTAAAGATAATACAGACCAATTTATTTTATTAAATATCCCAAAAAATCACTGCATAGACAATATAACCTCAATAGAATATTTTAGCTAAAGGCTAACTTTTTATTTCCACCTCTATTTTACATTGCTTCTAAAATGTGTATTTTGTTTGTATTTATTTATTAAAGGGACCATGCATTTTAACACACAAGATACTGCAAAAATTAAATAAATACAAATAATATATAAA
>KN516319.1:2331-19571 GCA_000787155.1 Scartelaos histophorus
CGTGTGGCTGAGATTGGCAGCCACGCTTCCATCAGCCCCAGGGCAGCTGTGGCAACAATAGTAGCTTGCAGCCACTGAGAGTGGAGTGAACCAATAATAAACTGTAAAGCACTTTAGGTGAGTAAAAAGGTGCTGTATGAATCCAATGAATAATAGTTAAATTGTATTAATGACACTTGGTTTTCTTATATCTTTTATCTTTTTTTTTATTCAAATGCAGTACTTAGGGAGTATTTTTGAATATTTGTACTAGGCTCAGTGTGCATTTATTTCAATTACTGGTTAACATTTTATTGTAGAAAGTACTTATGATACAGCACACTCTTGATTGGTATAACAATTCATTTGGTATTTTTGTACATTATATCTTTTCATCCAAAGCAACAGTAATAACAAGTACTACATGCTGAAAATATCAATCTACATGTGTTGAGTATCAGTAAAGCACATACTCACAGGTCATTGAGCAGATAGGGGTCCAGCAGAGGTGGGAGGGGCGGAGACGGAGGAGGGTGAGGAGGGGGCGGAGCTCCGCAGGGGTGCTGGCCCCGCCCCAGAGTCATCATGTGCTGGAAGCTAATATCTGTTTGGGTACAGCTGTCCACACAGTCGGCCATGCCCATGGTCACTGGGCCCAGGACCCTGGGGGCGGGTGCCAGACCAGCCCGTCTGCGAGGGCCCCGTCTCAGGATGTGGGCCAGAGCAGGATCCCTCAGCTCCAGGGTGGGGTCTCTGGACAGACGGGACAGCTCCTTACCACGCACCTGCCAATATGAAGCTGCAGATTAGAGGAGGCAGGAAAAGGCAAGTATCAGGCATTCTCAACAAGATGAGAAGAAGAAACCAGCGAAGAACAACAGATCACAAGACAGCAAGATATTCTAGATACAAGCCACTCAGCTACAGTGAACAAAGCATTAATCGTGATAGAGGTACAGTGTTTGCCAATCTGAGGCAGATTTAGAGTCTCATAGTGATAGTAGAAGGCGTCAAACATCAGAGCAAGAGAAGTAAAGACTACAGCTACAGAGAGCGTGAACATACAGTGCAGTGACAGTGAGGGGAAACATTCAGCAGATTTCAGACGTATTGATCGGTCTCAGAGCTGAACACACATGTACAGAAGGGCAAGACAGGGAGTAATGGAGCAGAAATGGTTAAACAGACACATAAGAGCACAGTGTGTCTGAGGGGACCCTTCAGTGGAGGGAGTATTACTAGTTTACTGCGTCTGCCGGATGCTTTGTGTTTGTTTGGTTTTGTGTTAAATATTCCTGTATCTAAATTGTTGTGAAATACATTTTGGAAGAATTATTCATGCAAAGTTTTAAATCATTGAACAAGCTAAAAAAAAAAAAAACTTGGCAATGAGAAGACGATCCTTGAATAAATGTGTTTGCCTATTCACCCACTGGACTCTGCAGCAGTATTATGCATGTTAAAAATGAATAAAACGTGTGCACACGTGGCCTTCTCCCTGACGCAGACAGCAGTGCATCAGCTCATAGAGTCACTGACCTCCGATGTCTGCTCCTCTCCACATCTTTGCTGTTCTTTCATTCTGCCTCTGCTCCGGCTCCTCTCATACTTCTCCAGTAATTGCATGTCAAATCAATGTTCCTCTGTTCAGCCAAGCACAAAAACCAGCAGCCGCACTTCACTTTCCGAGGGTCCCTCTGAGTATGACCCGTTTCCTCTCACCATTACATGTTACAACACTGCATCACAATCAAATTATTAAAATGGCAATATGAATGGTCGTAATCAACCAATCGCAAGGGTTACAATTATTTCATCAGTATGTTAGCCTGTCTAAACAATAAAATGTCTCATAATAGCATCATACTAAAACCATTGTTAAAAGCATGTGGGTCTTATGTTAGTTTAGCAGTTCACACGTTCTCCCAAATGTGAATGCTCCTGGAAGTGTTCAGTAATGCACCGTGAGCAAGAATTGTTTCAGTATATAAAATTATTTAGGTAATAAAATATCCTCAGAAAACAATGAAATGACCTTTAATTCTGTTATGTGAAAAAAAGCAAACCCTATAGTTGAAGATCTGCTATCTGTTATAAACTGTATGTGATTCTTGTATTAGTTTAGCAGTTTATACGTCTTCACTCAATGACATAAATGCAACCAAAACATATATTTGACTAATTGTATCAACCCATCAAGTACAATATTCCCTCTTTTTCTTCACAGTTACCATCACTACTCTCCTCTTCTTCCACACCCCTCCATTCTTTGCCCCTCCTCCTTTCTTAATGTATTTGTTCCTATGCCACGCTGGCTCAGCATTCTGTCTGCGTGGTCCCCTCCCTGGAGATGGTAGATTGCGCTGCTCTATTTCAACCACATCTATCTGTCTCCATGTGTCCTTCCTCGCGCTAATGCTAACCCATAAATCTCACCGCCGCCTTTAATGAGGTCTTCACTCTGAAACAAATAAGGGAGCTGCAGGAAGTGGAGACGACGCTACAGGGTAATGTGTGCTGAGGTTCACACAACATCACAATATTGTACAGATGTTAAGTGTTTGATTACGATGTGCTTATTAGCAATGTGATGATTGCTAATAAGGTGGTTCTAAGATGCATTCACACTTTTTGGGTCGTGGTTTGAGCCCAATTTAGTCCTTATGATAGACCGGCTTTGTGCCTCTTATAGTCCTGGTTTAATTCTGATCCACTCCAGATTAGTTCCAAAATTAGTCCCAGTTTAGTTCCAGTTATGATGTGGTCTATGAACGCACCCTTTACAGAGAAAAGAGATAACATTTACTTGTCCCACAATGGGGAAATTGCAGTAATGCAATTCAAAGTTCAACAATGCAGTTGAACAAAATTATGCAATAAAGATACCCAATCAAAAATCAGCATAAACAGACTTAAATCTAACCATTAAACAAGAATATTAACAATTAAGATACAAAAAGGCATAATAAAATACAACACTTTGCAAGTATACCTGTAAAACTCATGTACAATAGATAAAGTTTGCTCTGAAAGTGAAAATATAATGCATACAACTGTACAAGCTACTGTGTGTCTGAAAAAGTCTAGGGCAAAGATTCTTGATATTAAATAAGGATAATTGTCATTGTCACAAATCAAAATGCAGGTTCATCACTTTGAGATGTCCGTCCCTCAAATGGGAGCAGGAGCATTGTAGTAAATATGGGCTTTTTGCTGAACTGTTCAACAAACTGCAGTATGTATCTATCAAGCCAGACAACAAAACTCTCATATCAACAAGAGTAATTTTGCCTGTCCTCTCTCTATTATAGAATGTGGTGGTGTCATCTAAACGCAGCCGTACATTGGTGCAGTGTGCTGTGGAGCCTAATAGCAAACAGCCTGGTGGTGCTGAGTGACAGGTATGAATACTAAGAGAGCAGAGAGGAGGTATCTCATTCATTATCAATGAGAGGAGCACAGATTGCTTTGAAGATGACTTTATGGAACCCAGCGCACGTTGGCGTTGGACAGTTCATCGGCGTGGGCTTGATGGACTGCCCATTACACCCTTAGCGTTAGCACTTCCCTATTATCCGAGGGTCAAAGGTCATTGCATGTACAGTGCTGTATGTAAATCTACGTGCGCCATCAATAAATCATATCGTGGAAACAGACTATTTAGTTTGGAGGTGAAATTTAAAGTGGAATTCAATAAAAATGATTAGGTTAAATATTTAAAGGGCTCATATTACACTATTTTCTGATTTTTGTTATAACGTTGGTTTCTCATCATGTTGTTTTTTTGTTACATTCACACATGTTCAACACACAAACCCTGCACTATTTTCCAACTTGCCATGTCATGTGGTAATACAGGAAGTGCTTCACAGTGTATTGTGTATAACATGGTGCAAAACTCATAACTTGCATAATACAGGACTATAATATATATAAAATTCAGAAAAAAACATTATATACATTAGCCTACATATAATGGGGGTCAAATTGCAAGTGTTAATTAAAATTACAATTAAAACGGCACATCATTTTTTTTTTTTTTTTTTTCAGTTTTGGAAGCCTTTTTGAGGACTTTTGACTGTTAAAAATACAGAGTTATTTGTTTGAATTTGAATAATTATCCATGGATATTCACCCACACATTGTCTTTCCCACATACATAATGGTCATTTGTATTATTGAATGGGAATGAGACCTTCAACGTCTGTGCTGGAGGGTATTTTTAAACAATATTCTAATACACTAGCGTGCATTTGAAGTCAGATCTGCAGGCATGCTCGTTATTTACAATTCAAATTTGGGACCAAAACAGACAAACAAAAAAAAAAAAAACAAAAAAAAATGCTCTTCACCTCAGCAGGGGGTAAGATTGACTAGTGTAGGGTTTGAAGATAAAAGACGTGTCAGTGAACATATAGAGAGGTGGATGTTGAAAGAGTGAAGACAGAGTGAGCAAGAGCGGGCGCCACATCAAGAGAAAAACATGCACTTTTGAGGAATTTATATGTAAATAAAGAGTGAACTTGACGGCTTGTGGGGGTGAGGCCTCGCATGCAAACCAGCCCTCAGTGCAAGGACCTCTGGGAAATAACTAAGTGGTTAATGCATAATTAGTTTTTATCTGAAAGCACTTTCAAGAGGAATATAATTAATGGAGATTGAATGTGTAGAAATACAGTACAGAACTTAAAATGCCACATTCATATTGCAAGATTTTTTTCAGTTATCATTTTTAAAATTTACAATAGGCTATGGCTACAACCACAACTCACTATTTTTGAGAGAATTTGGGTATTCATGCAATATTGTGGTCTCTATATGAGTAGAGCCACACAAAATAGGCAAATAAGAAAAGCAAAACATAAATCTTTATTAGCATTGCATTGCCTCTCAATTATCATACTTCTCTGGGGGTTTAGTTGAAAGTAGAAAGCCAGAGTTATGGCATCTTAAGGTATTTAGCCTTGTATGCAAATTATTTTTTGTACTTATGCAGGTATGAAAATACTCAAAGCAATATTATTAGGTCCAGTGGATTTACAAAGCCAGATAAGAGAGACAGATATTTTGATAGCCTGCAACGTTTCATGCCATCTTTCCCAAGACTTATATCACAGTGTTTGGGGACCAATTCTGTTCCTCCTTAAAGTATTATTATAATTTCTTGTCCAGTGGCTAATCTCACAAAAGTCCACAAATCTCTTCAGGACTCCTGCAGATCTCCTCCGTGACCTGAGCATGGCCTGTACTCACTGGATTTCACTTGCTCTAATAGATTTTTCTCATTTCCAAAACCTCTGAGGCCTTCTCCCCAAAATCAATTACACTGACCTATTTCTCTGTTGACCCCATGTTGTTAGATATTTGAAAAGCAAGTGGTGGGAACAAAAATAAGATGAAGTGATACTGATTTCAAAAGCCTAGTCTTTGAAATTGAGCTGATTGAGCTAACGAGGCTCATAGGGAGAAGAGAGAGAGTAAAAAAAAAAAAAAAATCATTTGTTAGAACAAAAGACTCATTATGCAAGTGGATCATAGACACAGTGTGTGAGCAAAATCAAATGTCAGAGAAGGCACGAGAAATTCTCACTGGAGATCATAAAGCAACACTGTGAAACTTTTTGTCACTCATTATGATAGATATCTGTAGCACGACTCTAAAACGTAATTAAAATTCAGTCATCTTGCCAAATTTGGATAATTATTTGTAGAAACTCCTAAATCAAAATGCTAATGATGGCACAGATGGATACAAAATGCTAAAATACACTAAATATTTGCTTCTGGTGTGTATCTCAAATGCATTTATTTCAAGATATGGTCAGAATATAGACTCAAAGGGTCAGACAAAGTAAAGAATGACATTTTTTAAAGATACACTACGGCCTCTGCATGTCCCCATGGAGATGTAATTGCTTAACCTGGAATGTTCCACAGTATGGGATTTTACTTTATTCAATTACAGGTCTTTTATTCCTCAAACCATACCTCATATTGTGAGCGAATCACCTCTGTGGAGATCTGACCTGTAACTGGGCTTGCTTGTCTCCATAATTAAATAGACCTAATGCCATTCTGTCGAGCATCCCAGGCAAGACAATAACATCTCCGTGGTGACAAGCAAACGACTGACCTCGACTAGAAACTAAACTAAAAGACTGGACATGTGACGTGAAGAAATAGGGTCAATACCACAGTGAAGCTTTGCACTGCCTTGAGTGCTCTTGTTCTTTGTGTATAATAATGACAATAGGCCTAATATTAAGTCTACAGTGTGTTTTTACAAGATTCTGTTTAGATACAATTTTAATTTCCTGGCAGCACTGGGAAACCGTTTTAATATCTAAAAAACATGTGGCTATTAAAGATAAATTAAGTCTTGCCATGTAACCTCTCAAATCTCCTCTATATAAAGATCATTTTTGTGTCTAAAACATCTAATTGTCTCACATGTGGCTGCTCATTGGTGCGTATTGATTCTGGGGGGTTTCTCTGTTCACAACTGTCAGCATGTTTCTTTGATTCACTGCAAACCAACTGAAAAAAAAGAAGAAGAAAAATAAAAAAAAAATACTGCACGGGGCTTGTTTAATGAGTCGGGTTTCCACGGCAACCGCTTCCTAGTGATGGGGCAGAGAGAAAGAAAGAGAAAAGAAGAAGAGAGAGAGAGGGAGGGAGGAGTGGTGTCTGGCTTAAGGGCATAGGTTTAGCGACGGGGACAAAAAAATGCGAAATGAAATGCTTAAAAGATTTCATTGTTCATTGCTCTGCAGCTAAGTCTTACATTTACCAAGTCAAATACAAAACGGCATAGTACAGAGTTAGCTTCAGGGGCTAAGGGGGGTAAACCTGATCAGAAACAAGCCAATGGGCACAACACCCACCAGTGCACAGCCTTCATGTATAATGTATTATACTACTGCTATCCTTTGGCAAAACAAATCCAACTATTTTGATATAAAGGCACTTCTACGCCTATGTTACGCTAGTTAATGGTTTATTTATTGTCACGCCGTTTAATTGCATCTAATTTAAAAAAGTAATTACACATTAGTTAAAGGGAACTACCAGAGGAGGTTGTGTATCAGGGGGAGAACCGTGAAATGCAATTACAATCATGTTTTTATAAGGATTTTATGGTGATTGGACATGGGATACCGCTGTCGAATATTTGGCCTGCATTTTGGAATTAATCAACCATCTGCACAACCAGCAAAAATCATTCAATCTAATAACACATATTAAAGTTTATGGGACAAACAAACCGCAGATTGGATTTAAATTAAGATGTATTTCCTGGTTTGGTTACAATTGTAATTTAGGAATTCTACGGCTTTGGTCGTTTATAATGGTTCATGCTTCATTAATAGGCCCACGTTTCAGTCAATATACTCTCATTAGAGGAGAGCAGTCGACCAATCAGAGTGAGTCGCTGCAGAGGAATTCATCTTATTCTGTTCACTCTGCTGTAACGCTCTCATCCACAAATGCCTTAACAGGCTCAGAGCAGGGGACAGATTGTCTAACTCGATGAAAGAAACATACTGTAACTTTTCATGGTTTATCAAGAATAGCAAAAATGGTTCAAATTTACTTAATTCAGAATATTAATCTAAATTAGGGGCTAGTTAAGATTTGTTCTGCAGTTATGCATGGAACCGGTTGCCAGTTCAAATCTCCCAAGGCAAGACACTCCTCCTGTATATATATTTGTTTAATCTATTTATAGTTAGTGGTTGCAAAGGAATCCACTGCAAATCTGCAAATGAGTGTGTGTGATTCATACAGATTGAAGTCACTAATTTCATTATATCTGATTTAAATTATTTTGTATTATGTCATTTTTTGATGGTGGTGGACAATTTTTTTGAGCAAATCTAAGTCTACAGAATAAACCAGCAGCATTTTAAAGCATGAAGCAAACAGGTATGTGGCCTGTGTGCAAATGGACTGGTGCAATCAGCCCCATTAATGAGTTATTAAGTGCCATTAAACACCAATCATTACAGTCAGTTGTGTGGCGCTTTTTGATTGATTAAATTGTCACCGTTTTTGTCATTATAACAAATTGTACATTAAACAGAAAATAAAAAAATCATATATATTGGCTGACAGCAACAGTTAGTTGTAATAATGGATAGTTACAACGGGCCACTGCTTCTTGGTATATAAAGGAAAATATATATGTTTCCATTTGTAAATACAATATCTATTTAAACAGTAGTCACTTCTAGCTTCTATCTATACACCTTTTCCTTCTCAACTAAATAGCTCCAAGTAACATTTTCGAATTTTGTGTTTTCAAAGAATCATAGGTCAATACAGTACAATTGTGGTTGGGGATATGGGGTAAGAGCAAACAGATTTTTTTTGGAACACTAGAGCCTCTAATGCTGGACAATACAGGATTAACTTGCATGAATCAATGAAAATACAACAGGAAACCACAAACAACATGATTAAAATCTCATAAAAATCCATCTTAAATAATATCCCTACTTTAAGCGTATCTGTTTCTATAGCTACCCCATTACATACACTGCACTGTCTTTTCTTTCTCAACTCTTATTTGTATTGCACCTGACAGCCGCCCACGCATGTCACACAGAGGTAACATATTCCACCTGTCTCCCCTGTCTCGCCTCAGCCGCCTTGTTCTTGATCTGACTGACAGAACAGACGCAGCCTCTGCCCACTACTGACCCCTCTGCACATAACATTACATTATCGGACCCTTGCATTCACGCACCTTCACTTCCCAAGTCGTTACTGCTGACCTGTGTTACAAAGGGTCACTGCTTCCTGGTTTTATGATCACTTAGAGACAATATTACCCCAGTCCCCCCTTCCTTGTCTCTGCCCTTAAGGGATTTGTAAAGTTTCTCAAGCTCTCTATTCCAGCAGCCTCCACGTAAACTGCCTGGAATCAATTAGTTCGGAAGGCAGTGACTGAAACCGGTAAAGAAGATAACAACCCAGAGGCAGGAAGCTGTATAATAAGTTTTATATAGGAAAGCCGAAGCCAATTCGTTTGACATATTTGATGTATTGTGTTTTAGGCCACAGAATAGAAACACTGATGCAGAGGAGGTTTCTGTTCAATGAGGTGGTAATGATGATGTGTTAAAATGCCAAATTTTAGGCCTTACACAATAATAACTTTGGCTTTTAATTCAATAATTAGCTTCAAAGGTTAGGATTACCATGTTTTTAAGTTGCTAATATAAGATATGTATTGCTTTTGAACTGTTTTTGTGGTTTTTGTTTTATTAAGGATTAAACTGCTTATTTTACATTAGGGATACAGTAAGTTACCAAGACCATAACAGCTGAGCTAAATATTTATCAAGACTCACAGTTGTTTTCAATAGGTTTTTAACACCATTTATCACATAATAGAGATCTACTTCATTCCAGTACATGCATACGTACTTTTCAGTACATTGCAGTATAGTATACTTATAAGTGTGACCAAATCTCATTGTCAAAGTCTGATCTCATCATGAAGCTACACAAGCCTGGGCGTGGTTAGAACTTGGTTGGGAAACCACTGGGAATATCAGAGGCCACAATGGGGCACCAGAGGCAAAACTGTTGTTGTACAAGGCTCTTCTTCACCCACATTGCCTGGTATGAAAGTGGTGTGTGCGTGAATATCCGTGGTGCTCAGAGACGCTGATGGTGCAGATTTGCAGCCTCAATTCTGTCCCAGGGCAGCTGTATTTACAATAGTAGCTAACCACAGAGCATGGAGTGAATGAATAATGCACTGAAAGTGCAGTTTGAGTGTCCAAAACACTATATAAATCAAAATCATTACAAAATGACAAAACACTAGAATTAAAATGTGCTTATGTTTGATGTAATTTTGTCCTAACAATAAAATATCAAACTTGATTTCTATTTAACAGGTAACTCCTTCTTGTGGTCTTCTAGTTCTGAGTTCTAAGTTTCAAACATAAAGTGGTTTTCAAGTACTCATTACAATTCATAGTTGGGTGACAATATTTTTGACTATCTGAGTCTAGTCGCACTCACAAAAGTGGAGATCTCTCCAGTCTGAAGTCAAAGGTTCACTTGTGACAGTCTGTTGTGGGACAGACTCAGCATAAGCCCGAAGCCATTTCATTGCCACAGCTGCACCTGCTTCTGTTTATGTGCGTCAATTTGTTCTGCCTCTACAAAGTCAAATTAAAAGACAATTAGACTGCTTTGTTATGGAGCTAAAATACATTAGCTGGCTACAAAGATAGTCCAAGTCATTGCCAAAAACATCAAACTGCTACTTCACTACTCCAATTAATACAAAATGAATGGCTGCCTGTCTGTTTTATATATTGTCATCCAAATTACATTTTTATTTTCATGGAGACACACAAGTGATGCCAAGGCCAAGTTAGTTACCAGGCCAAGTTACATGTCAGATCTCTGGAGAAGGATGCACGTAGTTCTGAGAAATGAAACACCTGGATTTTAATAAAGACAAGATATATATTAATGCCACAATCTGGAACTTCCAGACAAAGCAATAACAATTCCATGGAGACAGTCAGATGCCAGACGTCCCACCAGAATAGATACAGTACATTTAATTTATCTGTTGGCTTATATCAAGTACAATTTCCGATAAAATAGTGATATCAATAAATCTTGATTAGTAGTAATTTGAACTCATCCAGACATTACAGTGCGCACATCATAATAATTACTCCTTTTAACTACAATGAAAAATTGTTATTCAAAGTGTCTCCCCATGGCACCTCTTTAGCCTCCTCTGTCTCTGGTTTCCTCCACGTCTCATTACCTCCACCCTGAGTCTGCCTCCTATAGTTTCCCTTCTGCTGCCTCTGCTCTTGGCACCAGCTGCACCTTCTCCTCTCCTACAAATACAAAAAGTGTTGCTTCTACACTCTATAAAAGACTGGCACGATAGGAGGCTTTGGTGGCAGAGTTGTTAGTTCAATTTCAACTATGGGGTTTTCCTGTATGGAGCTTGGATGTTCTCTCTGTATCCAGATTGATTTCCCCATAGCAAACCAAATATGCACAGTACTATACAGCAGGTTCATTCTCCACGACTAAATAATAATGACTCTGGCTCACAAGCTGGTTTGGGTTCAAAAACTTTCTCTATGCTGATGACTTTGTTTTCCAATAAAGTGTGCAAATGCAGAATGCAAATTTGTTATGAAACTGCACGATCATGTCCATATCTCATGGAGCTAAATTGCAATAATAAAACTGTCTTCCATCTGTAGTCCTTATGTCATCCTGGGCAAATAACAGAATAACATTTTTGGTTTTAACTTTATTTGACGTACTCCTGCATTAACTATTTGTCATAAATAAGTAAATTCCATTCCTCCCATTAAGAAACTGTAACTTGACAAAAATCAGATCACTAATTGCTGCCGTCTAATTATAAAATATTTTCTCAAGGTAAATTTGTAAGAAAAAGCAATGTGAATATATAGCGCTTAGACATGAGAACATATTGGCTGTGCAAGGATGGTTCACATTTCCATCTAAAAAAAAAAAATCATAAATGTTGAGATTATCAATGTGCCAGAATTTTTGCGAGACCTGGAAACAAGTTGTATTTAAATACCTACTTCCTTCCTTCACAGGTTGAAAATCAGGTAAGCTTTATTGTCTCAAAATTATACTGCAATTTTCAACATAATGATCAAACATAGAATTTCCCCCTCATTTTGCAGCCAATCTCTCTTCTGGGAAATTTGGCTGCTACTTTAGCCTCTACAGTAACAGTATATCCCTGACTTACTCACTGAGCTATTGGCAGGTGCTGAGGCAGTAACCGTGGCAACTCTCTGGTCCTACTTTAGCCCTATGGCTCGGAAACGCACTCATCCATCCCCTGTGTGTGTGGTTTAAGATAGTCTTTTCCTGTATTCACTCTAACCCACATCATTGTAATGGGTGTGAAGTCATTATCACCATTATCACTGTTATGATCAAGCGTTGAGAGGGCTGTAATTACATTCATGTACGAGCCACAGAAAAAAGATTAAATAGAACGAGTGTGGTATTGTACCGGCACAAAGGGAACAGATAGCAGACACATATGTGATTTGTCTCCTGTTGCTGCAGGTATAACCAGAAAACATTACAATTATTTCATTTATTGAAGGGTTTCAATCACTTTCCTGTAATCTAAATCCTCCCTGCGCCGATTTTAAACAAGCCATTTGCAAACAGTCGCAAAGAGACAGAATAACATTAAAAAAAAAAAAACACTAAAGGGAATAAGTGCTTGGTTCTGGAACAATGCAACCATAAAAGAGCAATAAATGCATAAAATCAATACAATAAATGGAAATAGATAAAAAGGACCACATAACTCATGCAGTGTTGAAAGTCAAAAGTCAAAGAACGAAAAATTGTGGTCTCTAGAGAAAAAAATCCCAAGTGTGAGCCAAGGTAAAAGCCCCTTCGTCACCGTTGATGGTCAGAGATGGTCAGGAGTGCGCAGACCATCAATAGAGACAAGGGTGCATTTACCTTGGCTCACACATGGGACTCCAGAGACCATGAAGGGCGTTATGGGCATTGGGGCCATTTGAAGGACCTTGAATATGTCCTAAAAACATTAGATTTTTTGTTTTATTTTGTTCATTGCTTCCACAAAACTCATGCATAACAATATCTGTCATTCAACAATATTGAACCTTTTGGAACTTTGGAACTTGGAAACTTTAAACTCAACCCAGAAGGATAAAAATGGAAAAAAGTAAAAAAAATACCCTAATGTATAATGCATATTTTGACCACATTTTTATTTTGTTCAACCTCTGTTCATTTGGATCTGGCAACTTAAAATTAAATAAAAAACAAACACAACAAAACACAATTATTTTAGAATCCAAAAGCCAAGTTCTTAAATGGGTTAAGCACCGGCTGTGTTTTTACTGCAAATAAAAGAAGATACAGACAGCAAAGATACACTAAATATTGGAACCTTTTCAGTGTCGGTATTATTCATGTGGTTTATTGTCATTTAAGGTATAGGCTATATTTTACTTTAGGTTAATGCTCTTGTAACTTTACGCTGCTGGTATCTTGTAGTGACTAGATGTAATTATTCTTGGTGGGGTGAGATTCATGCCACACCTTGTAAAATTTAATTATCTGTTATATGGAAACCGACTACTTGGCTTTGGTGCACTGTAAAAACTGAATTATTGGCAGTGAGGAAGCTAAATACTAAATATGTCTTTCCCATTGAATTCACAGAGACAAAAGGGTAAAGTCAGCAACATAAAAGCAACAAAGGCAGTCAAATGTTTTATTCTGTGAGAGGGTTTGACTGGGTTTACCTGTTATTCATAATTTTAATCATTTCTATCAGGGTGAATGCAAAAGAACAGCATTCGTTGACATATTGTTGTTCAGCATCTGCAGCTCCATTCACCAGTGCTGACAACCACTTTTGCATTTGAATAGAAGACATGCCAACAGGTTAATCTTTATTCTTCTACTTCCATGTCAAATTTGCTGTGGACAAAAAAAATCTGACACTTTAACCTAAACCCAGAGACTGAATTAAAATGGTAAAGACAATCTGGGACAAAGTTTAAATCCACTATCTCCTTCTCGATTCCCTCGCTTTATTTGTAAAACATGGACTTCCCCTCAAAGTACTTATCCCTAACCTCATACTACATCCTAATACTTAGCAATGGCAATATATCTTCACAAAAAAAAATAAAATAAATAATGTTCTGAAATAAATGAATCATGTAACTTTTCCCATGTAATTATTTTGTGTTGATCAAAGAGAGAGAAAATCTGTTCATTTAACATAAAAATATGTACATGGAAAAAGGTGAGAAAACTAGACCTGTCAAGATAACAAATTTGGAGGTTGCTGAAAAAAATATAAACCACAAAAAATGATACCGAAGCTAAATTATGTCATTGGCACAAGTCTAAACCAGAAAATGTACACTATTCGCTGCAATAAATACATAGCATCATGAAACACTTTAGTAGTTAGTTTGCATCTATAATGAGACATAGAACTTATTTATTTGCCCCGTGTGTGCTGTGCTTGGTGAGCTCACTTACCTGGAACATGAACCGGTACTGCTCCTCCGGTTTTTGGACGACACACATGTTGCACCCCATGATGTTGGACCAGGCTCTCCTCTCCTCTCTCCTCTGCTCTCTCTCTTTCTGGGTCTTTGTCTGTGGTCGTGCAGCCCCACCCTCGAATGGTTCAGTGTATCTCACCACTCCTCCTCAAATCCTCCACATCTTCCAATCTTTTTTTTTTAAATCCAGAGCAAACTTCTACAACAAGTCCCACGCAAACATTTTTTCTGATCGTAAGAGATGATTTTTCCTGCTTTCTTGATTTGTGCCGTCCTTGTGGTTTGTGCTTGTGGCATAAAAAATCTGTGCCTTTCAGAAAAAATTCCAAAGTCGTAGGCTGGCGTATGTTTCTTCACTTCAACAAAACCACCTACACTCGATCCAAGTTTATTCACCCTAAGTTATTTTACGCACAATAAAATTCTGTATTTTTCTTCAATAAAAGCAACTGTCATAATACATATATTTATACACCTATTTTGCTTTCTCATCATGATTTAAACACTTTTCCACATCATTTCCATAACAGGTCTGCTATGGTGGTGCAAGGTTGCAAAAGTTTAAGCTCTTGCTGTGCCTCAAAGATAAACCAACCCGCCCAAAAATACATAAAAAAACGCAACTTGGATCAAAACAGGGAATCCCTCTATCTCTTTAACCTCCCTGCATTCGCTACAACTTTACACTGTCAGCAAACATGACATAAACATAGACAGGCATTTCCGATACTGCCAGTAATGCAATATTTTGAATGAAAGCTGCCAGACACTCCGAGCGGGGAAGTTGTGGCAGACAGGAGCGACGATAACAAACCCATGAGGTGTCAGCTGCTGTGACATGCAGTGTGTTCCTGAAGTGCAAACACGGCTGCAGGCTGGATCCTAATTGAATAAGTAAAGGCTTAAGATTTGGCACGATCTTAAAATCAATATGTCATGTCGGAGATCAATTGGATTTTGTGCTTGAGGACACCGTTCTTCAGTACATCACATTTCGACTGTATTTTGACACTTCATTTTGCTCGCTCCGTCCCCTAAAGGGTAGCCCAGCTCAAAAGGCAATCTCCCCGGCATGTCTACAATGCCCTCTCCAATGTCTGCCCACTCATCCAGGTTAAACCTTTATCTATACAAGCCTCCAGCGACACTCAGCTAAAAGGTCCTTCTCCCATTCTCCTCTCTGCAAGGTCTTAACGCTGGCTAATCCCCATTCAAGACACCTGTAATCCCAAGAGTGGACCAAAACAAGGACGCTATATGAATCACACCATATTAAAATTGTGACCAAACCCAGAATCAAAACCAGATGACACCAGGACTAAACCAGGACTAGAACAGAACCAAACCGAGTCTACATCAGGACAATATTGGGCTGTAAACAGGAACCAACCCAGGACAAGAGTGAACTAGCACTAAGAGTCCATCATTCTCTGAGACCGATGGGTTGAACAATCCCTGCATGTGCATAACTTTACTTTCAGGACAAAAAAAATGTAAATGTATGTCCTTTGAATTAAAAGAAAATCCCAAATCAGAAGACAGTCCTTCTTCAGTCAAATAGATGAGTCCGGAAATGCATGGTATTCCTTAAAACAGGAATTGGGATCGTGTAGTTCTTATTTCCATCCAGGTGCTCACAGCTGTAGAGTCTTGTGCAGTGCGGTGTCCTAGGTCAGTCGTAAATCAGACGAGCAGTGCCGCTGTCGCCTGATTGGAGGACAGTTTCTTGGCTTCTCCAGCATCCCCCCCCCCGATCTCTCTTTCTCTCTCCTTAGGCGCGTCGCTCACATGTGCTACCCCTTCACCGCAGCCTGGAGCGCAAACACAAAAGAGGAGTGGGGAAAAAAAAGCGTTACTATCACTACTCGAGAAATCCCTGGACTATCCACACCCAGCTCTCCGCAATAACCCCCAATCATTGCACCCACATGTCGTTATAGCTCTGCCCCCTCTCTCTCCTCTCCTCCTCTCTCTCTCCCCTGCCCCTTTGGAGTCTGCAGGCGCTAGAAAGCACTGCGTCCTATCACAGAAGGACACTCCTAAAGCTATGAAATCTATTAATATTAAGGTAGACCAATCAAAGCAACTCGCATGATAGTAACAGACTGCCACATTACAAACCATTGATTTTGCACTAGGATTTTTTTCACAGCAGCCAAAGCAGGTAGTGAGGCTGCATTCAGATGAGATTTAGAGGGGGAAGAGATACAACAAGCGGGTAACAGGTGAGGAAAATGCAAATGTAGCTGGGTGGTCGCTATGGAGAAGATATGGCCAGCTTTTGTGCGGCAATCAAAATTAACAGACTAGAGTGGCACAATTTGTGAAGAAAAAAACCCCAAAACAAAACAATTACATTTGCAAGTTTTGTTTTCAAATCAAAATTGTTCAACTCACATTTTGAACACATCCAGAAGCCTTTGAGAGAAGAAGAACTGCTAAACTAACACAGGAATAACGTATTTCAGAACATGTTTCCAATGGTCTGAACTACAAAGTTAGACATTTTCCTGTTTCCAGAGGACATTCTATTGCCTAAATATTTCCAGCCTTTGCGATTTAATGATTAAAATATAAATATATATTATAGATTTTATTACAATTAACTGTGCTGCCCTCCTGCCTACTAGAGTTGCACTTCTTATAGTATTCAAGCAGCCTAGGAGGGATTTGTGAGCAAAATTGGTTTCTTTGCGCCTCTACTCCAATGTTCTCCCAGCAGACAGCAATTGAATTTCCAATTTAAAAGAGGTCTTACTGGCACGTTTACCACAGTGCCAATGCCAAAGTAGCTCAGGGCAAGAAGAGAGAGTCAACTGGGGCCAAACAGGATTACATTGGCTGATATGAAACCCCTAAATGGAGGGGCATGACGTGATTTGACCTTTCAGCAGCAATACTACAAAATCCTACCTGTTTTTTTTATCTATCTGAAAGCAATTTATCACTTGCCAAAAAAGAGAGACGTTTAAGCTCATTTGTTCTGCACAAGTTCCACTGTGGAGACTGTGAGACAGTTTGAAACAGGATCTTATGGTCACAAATGTAACCCTGAATGTTAAACACTAAATCCATCTAATGCAGCCATAATAGACAAGGATATATACCTATGTTATACCTATGTTTTCTTTCATTCACACATGTTCA
>KN516321.1:16424-28411 GCA_000787155.1 Scartelaos histophorus
AAAAAAAAAAAAAAAAGGCTCATTTTAGTGAAAATACAGACTTGTTTCAGAAAAATATACAGAGAGAAGTGCTTTGTGTGAAGTCTTTGTTTGAATACTGCAATCATTTCATCCCAGATTGATGCACAGAACTCTATTCAGAGGGTTACACATGTCAATTGCCTCGTTTACTTGACAGTGTTAAATCTGATAAAGAATAATTTAATTTGGAATAAAAAATGAATTCTGCTTACAAAAGACATGTAAACACTTAATTCCTAAAGATTATGCAGAATTAAATTTATCAGAATAATCTGTTTAATCAGATTATTCTGATAAATTCAGAATTAAGTTTAATTTCAAATTAAGTGGGTGGTTTATTCTGATTTTAAAGTTAATTTATTGTATTCCCTGATCACGTAAATATTTATTTTGCTTAAAAAATAATTCCAGTATTTCATGCTCGTTGAGTTGCCCTTCAAAGGCAGCGGAAAGGTTTGAACAAGGAGACAATCCAGAAAACTTCTGCAGATCACCATTTACAGAGCATCTTATGTAACAAAACTGAGTACAGTACAGAGCAGGAGGTGTGTAAGGGGGCTAGGGGGAAATAGCAATATTTGGAGCAATGGCGTCTTAAATATAGGATAATAACCAAACATACATGAAACACTCAAATACAACTTGAAACTGGAAACATGTTCTCAACAACAATTTTTCAGAGTTGATTTCGCATAATATTTTTCTTGACTATGACTTCAGAAACTTCTATGACTTCAGAAACCCACTATAACAACTTCACTTTCTTAAAGATTGTATAGAGGATTTTTCAAGAAATGAGGAGTAGCGACTGTTTGTCCTAGAGATAAAGTTAGAATAAAGTTGTTGTGTGAGAGTAATCATCTTGGTGATTACTTTAGATTTACATTTACTTTTTTTAATCAAGTAGTTTATGCTAGAAAACAAGTTCACTCCTCATCACTGCACAGGGCTTGTAACTACCTAGGTACTAATATAACAAGCAGCAGCAAACAGACTTTTTCTTTACATTGAAAATCACGTCATACAGGATATTACATTTGTGTCTTGAAAAACGTCTGTCAAGCTCTTGGAAATAAAGTACGTTTCCCATTGATAAGCAGAAGTTAAGTAATTTAGCTCCAACGTGTCAGTCTTTAGACCCTCGTCTGCTTCAGTGACACCATCGCTGGAAAGAATCTCCGTTTGGCTTTGCTCCTTTTCCCCTTCTCTTCTCCTTTCAGTGACATCAAAAATGAAAAAAAATAAAAAATAAATCTCCATACAACAGCACTTAAAGGTTGTATGGAGGATTTTTTTGTTTTGTTTTGTTTTATTTAGCTTTTGGCTTTTGGGTTGTCAATCAAACTCCCAATGTTTCTAGTGTAACTGACTCTCCGGTGCGCTGAGATGACCTGGTTTATGTTCAGCTCTTACGCACTCCACAGACACAAGATGCTGTTTACTAAACCAATGCAGTGATTCTTAGCGGCTTTTTCGAGCTGTAGCTTCCTCAGTTTGCACAGTTTGTAGCAATGACAGACAAGAATTCACTACCAGTTCACCACAAAAGAAAGCCCGTTTTTGAGGTCACTGCTGCGTGTTGTATTAGTAGTAGTAGTCCTGTGCAGTGATGACGAGCGAACTTATTTTTTAGGATAAACTACTTCATTAAAAAAAGAAATGTAAATCTAATGTAATTGCCAAGATTTTGCACACATACATTACTCTCACACTCACGACTTAATTATAACTCTGACCCTCGTCTGTCAGTGACACCATCGCTGGAAAGAATCTCCGTTTGGCTTTGCTCCTTTTCCCCTTCTCTTCTCCTTTCAGTGACATCAAAAATGAAAAAAAATAAAAAATAAATCTCCATACAACAGCACTTAAAGGTTGTATGGAGGATTTTTTTGTTTTGTTTTGTTTTATTTAGCTTTTGGCTTTTGGGTTGTCAATCAAACTCCCAATGTTTCTAGTGTAACTGACTCTCCGGTGCGCTGAGATGACCTGGTTTATGTTCAGCTCTTACGCACTCCACAGACACAAGATGCTGTTTACTAAACCAATGCAGTGATTCTTAGCGGCTTTTTCGAGCTGTAGCTTCCTCAGTTTGCACAGTTTGTAGCAATGACAGACAAGAATTCACTACCAGTTCACCACAAAAGAAAGCCCGTTTTTGAGGTCACTGCTGCGTGTTGTATTAGTAGTAGTAGTCCTGTGCAGTGATGACGAGCGAACTTATTTTTTAGGATAAACTACTTCATTAAAAACAGAAATGTAAATCTAATGTAATTGCCAAGATTTTGCACACATACATTACTCTCACACTCACGACTTAATTATAACTCTGAATGTCGTTGCAGTTATGATATAATATGAATATGATATGAATAGTAAAAGTAGTAGCAGCCGAACGAACAGTGCAGCGGCTGTAAAGGTTTTGGCGTAACGAGGTGGCGGGAGCAGTCAGGGAGGGGGGTTCACAACATTTGAAAAAGGACAAACAGTCGGTGTCCTTCTCATTCCTTGGAAAATCCTCTATACAACCTTTAACAGGTGGTATGAAGTAGAATGTGGTTGATTTTCTTCCCATTTTGTTGTTTTTGTATATGTTCTGCCTCAACCAACTTCTCCAGTGAACCGCATGCTATTGGTTTGGAGTGAATACACATAGACCACTTAGGTATTTGATAATTGGTCTGTGAGACGTTCCTGTTTATGCACGGCTCAGTGGGTTGTTGGTAAAATTCCCCGGCTCCTGTCTCCAGTCTCACGTCTAACACTGCAATGGGGTTTGAAAGTATAAGTGGCAGATGTTCTATTTACACCCAAACTCTGATGGAGGACTTCAAAGATAATTGTGAACCGGGATTAGCTGTGGATTCACGTTTGCTGGAGGAAAAAAAAGATGGGCAGCATCAAACAGAAAGCACCCAAATCTCTACAAACAAACTTTCAGGGGACTGAATGGAAGTAGAAATGGGCATAAACAAGAGCAGCTGCTTTCATAGACCTGCCTAGACTTTATTCTGTGAAATTAACAATAAGATATCAGGGGGAGTAGTAGTAGGAGTAGCATTAACTTCATTTGGTATGAATAAAGTTTGTATCTATCGATCATGCAGTAGTAATAGTAGTAGTAGTAGTAGTAGTAGTAGTAGTAGTGGTAGTAGTAGTAGTAGTATCAATCTAGTAATTATAGTAAATAACAGTAGTAGTAATAGTTGTAGTAGTAGCATGATTTCCTTGTGGATGAATAAAGTTGTATCTATTGATGTAATAGTAGTACCAGTAGCATAAATATCTATCAATCTAGTAATTATTGTAAATAGTAGTAGTAGCAATAGCATGAATATCTATTGATCTAGTAATTATTGTACGTAATAGTAGCATCAATTTCCTTCTGGATGAATAAAGTTGTATCTATCAATCTGGTAATTATAGTAGTAGTAGTAGTAGTAGTAGTAGTAGTAGTGGTGTAAATTTTCCTAGATACCCAAACACTGAAGTTCTTGACATAATCTAACAATTGCACAAACACAAAAGTTATAATAAACCAGGAAAAACACAAATAGGCATGATATTTTATAATAAATAAATAAATAGCACTTAAAAAACAAAAAACAAAAAAACAATGATACGGAGACAAAAAAAGGGCCAAGTGATTATGAGGTCTGAGGTTTGTCGACAACGGTTTTATGATGCAAATGTGTCACTCTTTTGAACACGTTGTTTTGAGGAGAAAAACGCTTTATTTTCATGACCTCAGCCAACTTGCCAGACTACTTTCGTCAGCACCAATACCAGGAAGAACTCGTCTCACGGGACGCTGTCGGGGGTAAATCAGTGTTTATGCACCACACTGTGACGGGGATGACGTACAGATTCATGTATTAGTATATTGGTAGTTCATCCCCAGTACTAACCATTATAACAGTATATTTTATTAATCTTAGTAAATGGTCACATTTTTATATAACTAGATTTATTTAAAACTTTTCTTTACTGTATGTTCTCAAAGTGAAGTATTGAGCAGGAGGCGTGTATGGGTGGTAGGGGATAATGGGAATTTTTGGAGCAGTTGCGCCTTGAATACAGAAGAATATCCAAACATAAATCACTGCAGTGGGGTTTGAAAATATGAGTGGCAGATGTTCCATTTATATCCAAATTCTGATGGAGGACTTCAAAGATAATTCTGGACCGGGATTAGCTCTGGATTCAAGTTTCCCGGAGAAAAAAGGTGGGCAGCATCAAATAGAAAGCTCAACATAAGATTTGAAAACAAAATTCTACAAACAAACTCTCATGGGATTGAATTGAAGTAGAAATGGGCAAAAACATGAGCAGCTGGTTTCATGGACCTGTCTGGACCTTTTCTGCAAAATTAACGAAAAGACGTCAGGGTCAGTGACATTTTACAATTTTCAAAAGCAAGAAATGATGAAAAGGTAGTAGCAGTAGTAGTAGTAGTAGTCTGCTATGTTTTGCTTCTATGTTGCTGCTGCCAAACTTAAAATATATACATAGTACAAAAAATACAAAAGTGCTACAGGTACCACATGTGTAATTTTAATAATGTATTCAAGGATTAATCTTAAACAATTTCATGGAAGTAAAGATGTAAAAAAAAGGAATTGATTGCACATTTAAAGTTAGTAAAGAAAGGGAGAACAATCTAACTCTCCATTGAGTCTTGAAAACTCTGTAACGTTGACTGTCTATCTAATCTAGTAAGACTCTCTCTGAAGTAGTTTTTTCATTATGTCTCCTCCGCTTATTGTTTCTTTAATATGTTAAATTCCACTGATTTTTAGGACAACACTAGTGATGCAGGATTGTTTAAACATATGTGAATGAAACAACCTTACTTTATCAAATGGCGAAGAAATAAACTGAAGCATTCTTTTACGAGAAATGAGCAAGAACGACTCAAAAATGTGCAATAAAAATAAACACTCCAGGTAAGTTAGCGAAGTATTATGTGATTTCTGTTTCTCTCGCATGACCTCTGTAGCACAAAAGCAGCGTAAATAGCGGTTAATTGCACATTTCTACACAGTGTCCGTGTCCTGCCCTTGAGTGGAGGTGGTGATGCCGGAGGCGTTCGGCTCTTACAATGAAACTAAAGCTGAATGTGAGAGTCATGTAAATGAGTCCCAGCTAAAGCAGGACAACATCCCATTCAACTCACAGCAACAAGACCTCGATTCTCTTTCAAGCACCATGAAGTAAAAGTAAACATAATATCAGTGTGTGAGTAGTGGGGATATATAGCAATACTAGTAGTAATAGTAATAGTAGCAGTAGTAGTTGTAGTAGACTGAAGTTTACTTAGATCAAAAAACATAACTATTAGCAGTGATGGTAGCAGTAGTAGTTGTTGTGGTAATGGTAGTTGGTTTAGTAGTAGTACTAGCACTATCCATACTACTGTAATAGGAGTTTTGGTGGTAGTAGGAGAAGCACTGGACCTCAAAACGTAGTAGTAGTATTAAATTCTTGGGTTCTTTTTTAAGACCATAACCCTAATATAGTAAGGTGTATTTACCTTGAGTAGTAGTAGTAGTAGTAGTAGTAGTAGTAGTAGTAGTAGTAGTAGTAGTAGTAGTAGTATTATGAAAAACTTGCAAACAGAAGTAGTTGTATTTCTGATTTCTGTAATGTCAGAGTAACAAGAAGGCAAAAGGCACAGCATTTTTATTTATATTTTTATATTTATGTGCATGTTATAGTAGTAGCAGCTATGGGGCTAGTAGTAGTAGTAGTAGTAGTAGCACTTGTAGTAGTTATAGTATACTGGAATTTTGATAAACCAGCAATAGTAATATGGCAGTTGTTTCAGTAGTAGTACTAGCAGTAGCAATAGTACTATAGTGGGATTGTGGTGGTAGTAGGGGAAGCACTGGAAGCAGTAGTGGATCTCAAAAAGTGGTAGAAGTAGTAGTGGTAATTGTAGTAGTCGTATGAAACACTTGCAAACAGAAGTAGTTGTATTTCTGTAATTTCAGAGTAACAAAAAGGCAAAAACACAACATTTTGCCTAGATTTATGTGTATGTTATAGTAGTAGTAGCGGCAGTGGTAGTAGTAATTGTGGTAGTTGTAATATACTACAATTTGAAAAAACAAAACAAACAGAACATTGTTGTAGTAATGGCAGTTGTTTCAGTAGTAGTACAGCAGTAGCAATACTACTATAATAGGAGCTGTGGTAGTAGTAGGAGAAGCACTGGAAGTAGTAGTGGACCTCAGACCATGGTAGTAGTGGTAATTGTAGTAGTAGTAGTAATATGAAAAACTTAGCAAACAGACGTAGTTGTATTTCTGTAATTTCAAAGTAACAAGAAGGTAAAAACACACACATTTTTATGTATATTTATGTGTACGTTATAGTAAAAGCAGCAGCAGTGGTAGTAGTAGTAGTAGTATACTGCATTGTAGTTGTTGTAGTAATGGCAGTTGTTTCAGTAGTAGTACTAGCAGTAGCAATTCTATTATAATAGGAGTTGTGGTGGTAGTAGGAGAAGCACTGGAAGTAGTAGTGGACCTGAAAACGTAGTAGTAGTAGTGGTAATTGCAAACAGAAGTAGTTGTATTTCTGTATTTTTGAAGTAACAAGAAGGCAAAAACACAAACAATTATGTATATTTCTATGTATGTTATAGTAGTAGCAGCTAAGCGGTTAGTAGTAGTAGTAGTATACTGCAAAAAAACAAACAAAAAAAACTGTTTCAATAGTAGTATTAGCAGTAGCAATACTGCTTTTATACGAGTTGTGGTGGTAGCAGGAGAAGCACTTAAAGTAGTAGTGGACCTCAAAATGTAATAGTAGTAGTAGTAGTAGTAGTAGTAGTAGTAGTAGTAGTAGTAGTAGTAGTAGTAGTAGTAATGGTAATTAGCAAAGAGAAGTAAAAGAACATAGTAAAATTATGCTTTCTGGAAATACTAAACAGATAAATATATAACCTTCACCTCATAGAATTTCTGTACATAGAGATAAATACACAAATATACACATACATATATTCAAATGTGATCAGTAGAGGGCGCTAAGGTCATGAAACGTGTGCACCTGCCCCAGGACTGGAGATGAAAAGCAGCAACAGCTAAATCTGGTTCTGATCATCTTTTTTTTCTGTGAGATGAATGAATTTGCACATGGTCCCTGACAAATAAAGAAGAAAGAAAGAAATCGTTTTAGTTGAATAATGATTTTAAAACAGAATAATGGCGCTCTGGGTTTAGCCCGGAGACAAAACGCCCCGTAAACAAAAAGCAACACAGCTTTCGATTCATTGAAGTGACGCTTGCAATCATTTGAAGGCATTTAATTCTATTCTTAAAATACTTCTGCGCTTCCCATCAGACCGTCGTGGATCAAATACGCGAGAACTGTGTCTTTTATTGATTATCGAGTTATTTTGTGCTTAATTTTCTTTAATGTGTTAATAATATTGTGCTTTAGAGACTTTGTGTTGGAAAAATGTGCCATACAAATAAAGTTGGACTGGACTGGAATGGAAATACAGGTTCCATAAAATCCTAAAAAAACATAAAAACATAAAAGTTTCATGAGAATTTCCCAAATACAATGGGCCAACATGGGAGAGTAAGTTGCATACTCATATAACAAGTGCATTTTTATTTTTTAGAAATTAGTTTTCCAAAGGCCAGAAGGACAAGAAACTAGAACAAAAGAAAACTTCAAACTCAGAACAATCATTTACAAAAATCTGAATCTGACAAAACACATCCCAAGTTTTGCGTTAACCCAAAATTATACAAGATGTAACATTTATTATCATGCAAATCTCCAAACTTTTGTGTTTTCACGTCTAATCTGAGATGACAGGTGTAATCCTCACAGGGGCGAGAACTTTCACAACATTTTAGCGTAATCCTGGATAGTTTTTCTCATCTGTAATGCATTGAAATCTGCTCTGAGCCTCACATCCATATTCATACAGATATATAAGCCTTCTTTGTCGTTTTATTCTGATCACACTGTGGAAATACATTCACGCTTTTTGGTTTGAATATTTAAAGATCCCAAACCCGTTTTTTTTCCTATGTCTTTGAACAAAATTTGTCTCGCTCCAGTATGGATATATTGTATTATTAGCTCTTCGGGTGAAAATATATCCACAGTGTAATGTTTGCATCTTATTAGAAAGCATTTTGCTGTCTCGGGATCAGCAAGTGTGTGTTAGCATGCTAGTTGTTATTAGCTTTACCGTGATTGATTATTAGGATGCTTGGACTGGTTGTGCTTATCACGTTTTTAACACAGTAAAAATCAGGTACAGCGCCTTAAAGCTAAGAACGACATATTTTACTTCTATTATTAAGTATTAAGTAATACATAATATATTTAGAGTTTCCCCACCCTTTGCTCTCCGTGTTGAGTCAGTCCCCCTTCAGAGCGCAATAACACAATCAGAATCCATCCCGCTCATAAAACTACCGCATATCGCATCAGGTTTGTCAAATTGTTGTGTACAGTTTTGTGTCATGATATTGTATATGTACGGAGATTGTTTTAGCCACAAACCAGGAAGATGTTCGGGAACATGCGACTTTGGGCTCCGTTTGCAGATAAGTCTGACAAAATCTAGGGAAAATGAGAAAATGACCCAGTTTTCTTCATCTCCATGTCATTGCAGCGTTCCACTAAGTTCGGCTAATCAACAAATCCAACCATACCTCGGTTTTCATCATTTCCCCACTGACGCACAACTCCGACAAATTCAAGATGATTCCAAACAGCACATACATATGAAGTCTTCATTTTACCGCTGAGCACATTTACTTCAGTGGGTTTTATCACAGTCAGTAGAGTCCGGAAGTTATCATCTCATGTTTCCAAACGTCTTCCTGGTTTGTGACGCAAACGTGAATAGAGCCAAAATCAAAATCATACGGGAACAAGGATGATGTAGGCTTGTGGGCGGAGCATTGGACAGAATCTCACTGCAAGGACTGTAAGGAGGGTTTAAATAGGGCCCTGGAGACATCGCCAAATTACTGAAACCTGCATGGATGACATCTAAAACCTCACCTGGCACATTTTTATTAAGAGATCATTATGAAATGGTAAAAAAATAAAATAATAATAAAATACATACACCTGCTTTAAATTTATTTGAAAGTAGTTTCTTAAAAAGAATCTGGGTCAATGACATGTCCAACTGTACGTTCTTCAGTTAAAAAGGTTCAAATTTCATAATAATCCCCCACATACCTGTAGTACCTCAGACCTCCATGGAACCAAATAATTTTTTTTTTTACAAATCATGAGTTATTCTGCATGTTTTTTGTGTTCAAATGTTCATGTGGTGCGACCGCCCAACTTGAATAGATATTCATAATATTCAAACAAATATTGTCTGAGCGTGTCCATTTTTTCAAATCTCATGTTTTCATGTTTTCAAATCTCAATGTCATGTTCATATAACTCACAACTTAGATTAACATCCCAACCATGTTTTAGAATATAACACTTTTTTAAGGTTATTCTGGTGGCACCACATGACATTTTTTAAGGTCGTAGCCATGTCATGTACATAAAAAACACTAAAAATGCTTAATGTAAATGCAAAATATAGATTTGACCTGACCTGTAAACATTTTTAAAATTCAGTAGAAACTATTTTTTCAAATTCTTCAAAAGGGTCTGTACCCCTCTATTTTCATTTACATGAAATTCTGCCTTTCCCCAGCAAGATCATTTTATTTGACTAGTTGTCTTAAAATAAACACCCTCTAGACTAAAATGAAGCAGTCTCAGAACTAGTAAGTAGATCATAAATCTGAAAAACAAGATGAATAACCTGATATAAGTTTGAAAATCTTGACCAGATGAAAGAAATTTGCAGTGAATATTGTATAATATTCAAAATAACTCTGCTGTGTATAAATATTATTTTCTGGGAATCAGGTAAACTCAGTGACTTCTTGAAGTTGTGAAAAGCTTTTATAAACTCATCACTGTGAATAATTAAAGTGCTCAGAATGCACAAGGTAAGTGGGGAATAACTATGGACCCCTCCAAACTGTTTTAAATGAGCTTCACATTTTAAAGACAGTCAAATTCAGGTACAACATCATCAATTCTTTTCAACACGTGCCAGCACCGTATCTGACTGAACCGAGCTCAAACCCTCCTCATTGTTCCCCCGTAGCCTCTGTACATGTTCGTATTGATTTTTGCAGTTCTCGGGAGTGAGCGGACAGTTGATACAAAGTGACGTATAGACAGCCTTAGTCCTTTTGTGAAGACCTTATAAATCTGTGCTACTTCACTGTCTGCTCTGTCAATACGAGAACCACCGCCATACAATCCCCGCAGGCTCCTTTCACTCCGGCAGGCCCCGAACCTGTGACTGATGACGGAGACTGACAAAGCACATGGACTGGGATGAGGAAACGGATGGTAAAGCAGGTGAGGAGCTTATTTTATTCATTTTGTTTGAGAAAACAAAAGTGCATATGGCAGACTAGACCACACATTTTACTAAAACACAATTAAGATCATTATATTTAAATACATTTATTTAAATATTTACATGAGAGCTTTTATTCCGAATGAAAATAATTTAATTAAAATTATAAAAATTAATTCCGCTTTAAAAATACTGTGTAAACACTTAATTCCTAATGAACATTATTATTCAGAATCAAATGAAAACCATGAAAATCGCACATCTGTCTGTTCTATGTCGGTACCTCCCACCGATGACTGCAGATCAGGCTTCTAGAACACTATATGTATCACCGATTAAGAAAATAAAAGTGAAAAAAGGTGACTAAAGATCACTCATAACATGACTGTGTAAAGACGTGGACAAAGTGAGTGTGACGTCACACACAGCGTTTTATTCAAATGAAGCTCATGTTGCTCACACACCTTTTTATTCAAATGAAGCTCATGTTGCTCACAGCTACAGGGACGAATTTAGGCTCTATATAATAAATAGGATTTTTTGACGGACAAAACAGCAAAAAAAACAAAACCAAAACCACAGCAGCAACCACTCCACAGCAGTTACAGAGAAAGGGGCCACGATATTCTAATGTAAGTCAGCCAGAGTCAGGAGGAGCCGGAAGCCACGTGCAAATGTTTTAGCTATTTATATATATTGTACAGTCTATGACTCCATGACCACCGCCTATTCTGACATCCTTTCAATAGGACATGGTGGTTTTCTGAAACTATTTAATATCACTTTTTTTTTTTAAAGCCTACATAACAAAATACATGAGGCACAAATGCAGCCTCCATTTTAGACAATGTTGGGCACGTTACTTTGAAAAAATATCATACTTTCCGGACTATAAGCCGCTACTTTTTTCTTGCACGTTGAACCCTGAGGCATATACAACAGCGCAGCTAACATACAGATGGTTTATTTGTTTGGCAACACAGGTGATGCAGCCTGAGTGCAGAAAACACCGCTGTCTGTGCAGTGAACACATGGATGTAGGGTTAACATGAAGCAATGTTGTCAGCACTAAAACAGTTTATTGCCATGTGATAAAATAAGTGATGATGCTCTAAATGAACATTAGTGGTGGGACACGTCTTACCCATGTGAGTTAAATGCAGCTGAGGTGTAAATGATGAGAAGAAACGTTTCAAACTTCAGTAACCAGTTACTGGTTACTTCGTCCAAAAAGTAATTGCATTAGTAACTGAGTTACTCCACTGTAAAAGTAACTAGTTACCAGGGAAAGTAACAATTGCATAACTTTTTATTTTAAGGCCACAACCTGATGACATTATCATGTTTGTGAACATGTCGCGTAGCAGAGTGTGGAAATAGAGGACCGACTGTGGGGGTGGCGGTGGTGGTGCCTGCAAATTAACCCGTTAATAACACCGTTAGTAACAGAGTTTATTTTTAATGCCATTATTCCCATCACTAATCCAGATTAGATATTTTCCTCAAGGCCTCTGCATTTTTTAAAATGCATGACTGTTTCCCA
>JACN01070880.1:0-13774 GCA_000787155.1 Scartelaos histophorus
CCATACACCTTCACTAGAATCATCCTTTACCATATACATTTGCACATTTGTGTACAGAACCTTGGTGTTTCTATGGACTTGGTCTTTAAACTTTGAGAAACAAATTGCAAATGTCATTCCAACTAGCTTTTTTCAGTTACCGTATTTTTCGGACTATAAGGCGCATCTAAAATCATGACATTTTCTCAAAAATCCACAGTGGCCTTATAATCCAGTGGCCTTATGTGTGACCTTTGGTTGTGTTTAACCTCCAACCGATTTGATGTTGTCCACCTCCAACCGATTTGATGTTGTCCACATTAGTCTAATAAGGTATTAGTGGGCGAGTCAGGAGGAGTAATATGTTGGCCACATATAGGGCGACTGTGCAACATACCGGTAGTTCTGCCGTGTGCTGTACAAGGACCCAAAATGCACCTGTTAAGAGACATGCACCATGCAGATTTCAGCTTTTGTATTTTAGTGTTAAAACTGAACAATGTTGAGAGGATCCGGGCATGTTTGATGCCCAAATCACCAACTGTTAAACTTGTATTTTTGTGTTAGCTACAACTGAGAGTTATTGTAAATGAGCTGAATAAAGTTCCATTTATCCGACACACGTTTTGTTTCTCTTATTGTGCCTTATAATCCGATGCTCCTTATGTGTGGACAATGACACAACTGACATATTATTTGATACTGCGCCTTATAATCCAGTGACCTTTACAGCCAGAAAAATACAGTAATACAGATTGCCATATTAAAACCAATCCTAACTTTAATAATTTTGAAACATCAACATCATCTGCGCTTTTGTGACCACTTTGGCTTGTAAGTCTGACGTCACACGCGACTTCTGGGTCCAACGAAACATTCGACCTGAGCCCGACAGGCAATAAGATAATTGTGTTCGAACACAATTACAATCACACTATTTTCATACACCTACTAATGACACACACACAGGATATTGTTTGTGTGGCCTCTAACACAGAGACACAAAATACCAACCCCTGATATAGTGAAAATAATTAGATTTTATTCGTCACCTCTTGTAAAGTTGTAAAGCTGTAAAACTGCAGCATCCCCCATAACCCCATGTTCATTTACTTATTTTTTTATCTATTTATTTATTGCTATTCTTTGTTTTTGCTCTTGTTTTTGAGACTAGTACAACTGCTTCATTTAATTGTCCTATTACTGTTGTTCTTACTGTGTATTTGTGCAGCACTTTGGAAAATGTTTCTTTATGAAATCTGCTGTAGAAATAAAGTAGATTGGATTGAAAAAGTACTGAACAAAATAGAAGAGGTTGATGTTAACTTCAAAACTACTGCGTCATGACATCACAAAGTGGAAAGGAGCATTTTGAGCTTTGAAGATGCAGACGGACGAATAATAAAGTATACGAATAATAACTAAACACAACTCTGCGTATGTTTTTTGTGAATTCAAGAACTTTATAACGTGGCTTAAAGCTCAAAATAGTAAATTTTACAAAATATAGGACCTTTAAAAACATGTTATGTTCTGATAATTAGGACGTGCGCTGTTAACATGCTAATTGTTGTTAGCTCGGCAGTGATCGCAAAACTGCTCTGCTATGAAAAGCACTTTTAAACTAATCTGGGTGAATAATTAAGATGCTTGGAATGCAAAAAAAAAGGTAATTGAGGGAAAACTTAAAGATGAGTTCTGTTTTCATGTTTTTAAGGCCGTAGAAATAAGGTACAGCACCTTTCATTTATATTATTTCTAAGAACACATTCAAGAAGCAGCTGTATTGTGCAAGTTTGTGTATAGAGCCAAAGACCTAGGTGCTAAAATTACAGGGGCGCCAGATAACTTCCAAAATAGCATGTTTACATCTTGGAAAACGTCAAACTTCAGCCTGGTGAAAGTGTCTTATATGATTTCATGTCTCTCCATCACACATTGGTCTGGGTACATTTTATTCCAGGTTTTGTCAAAGCAAAACGCAACACAAACTCATTTCCAAAGTAAAAAACGCAAAATTCGTCCATCGCCAACATGTTCTGGCATAAAAACCTACAATTTAAAGAGCTCTGATTACGCTGTTTTCTGACCTATGTTAAAACACACAAACACACCGCTCTCGAATTAACAAAATGTGAGATGTGAAATGTGAGTTCAAACATGTGAATGAAACAAGGAGGAACATTGTAACAAATAAGCCCCTAACACAAATTTAATCCTTGCTGTGAATGGAGAAAGTTTAATATCGGCATTGGCAAATACTTATCGACCAAAGAAATCCATATGGGACCATCTAACGTCAATGACACCATCCCCGCCCCTTGTTTCATAAGTGAAACTGCTGGTCTCTTTAGCTCAGTCTCAGTCATGTCGATAATGAGTTCACAAGCGCAGCGGGATGATTACACGGGTGCTGACGGGGTGTAAACGTGCATGACTCACCTCCATTGTTCCATATGTCTTTATATATATTTCTATATACACACACACAGGTTTGCATGCAGTGGCTGGCTCAGAGCGCGAGGCTGATGTCACTATCGATCGCTCCCACACTCAGGGACATTAGCACAGGTGAATCATGAGCCTCTGGGGGGCCGGCTCACAGAACCTCTTTATCACAGAAAGAACTACACGCAGTGGGCCAAAGCTGGGGTCAAATGAAAAACTTATTGAAATAGTGTGGGTGGAATGAACAGCCTTCATCAGACCTGGGCATTGTCCAGCTCCTGGGTCACATAGGGCTCTTTGCTCTAACAGACCTGATTAAGCTCATTTGGAATTACAAAATAAACATATTTTATCATTTTGTCTCATTCAATGGACTAAAGTTGTATAGCTTTAATTTTTTGGGTGTTTTTATAACATTTTTGTAATACACCATTGTGTCAAAACAATGATATTTACTGCTTTTTAAAAAGAAATACAATGAACATTATGCAGAACTGAGTTAAGCATTTTGGCTCGGCCCTCCACAATAGTTTCTGTTTCTTTTGGGGCCCCATCACCCCAGATCTACATAATGTCTAAAGCACGCAGAGATTTCTCCATGCATTTACCTCCAGCAGGTTAGATACTGTAAGTGTAGATACTGTGCAGTACATTCAGAACACTGCCTCTGGGCTCCTGACTTGAAACAGGAAGTCCGGGCACATGCGTTCTGTGCTCAGGTCTCTGCACTGCCCCCTGTGGCTCAGAGAACAGACTTTGTTTTTTATGAGCTCAATGCCTGTACATTGTTCGTTTAAATAAAGGCGAAACTAAACTAAAGATGTTCCGCACAAGATTAGATCTAGACAACTTTAAAGCTTTAAAGCAGCTCTCTGTGGACTGGGACCAAGGCACGTCTCTGACATGTTAGAGCCTCAGGAACCATCTGCACCATGAGGAGCTCAGGGCTCCTGCTGTAGTCCTGGTTCAGTTCTGGTTTAGACCTGGTTTAGACCTGGTTTAGACCTGGTTTAGTCCTGGTTCACAGGGAGTGGGTTTCAGATTCATGCAGCTAAAATCTGAACAGTCTGAACATGTGAGACAGACTCTACTTTGACACTGTTTAAATCCAGACTCAAAATGGTTGAGTTCAGCTGCGTTTGACTGAAAGGTTTTTATTCTGTACCCTTAGGTAGGTTTAAGGTTTCATTTTAGGTTAATTTTATGATTATTAATGTTTTGATTTGTTTGTATAGTGATTTATTTGTGATGTATTTCTTACTCTAGAAAGTACTTTGAATTACTTTATGTACAAACTGTGCTATACAAATAAACTAGCCTTGTATATATGAGGTAAAATCAATGCATACAGCTCAACTGTCTGTACCTGTTCTCATCTATTTGAGCAGATGTGTCTGGTCCCACACATATCATATAAGTAGCTCTTGGCGTCTATTGATATTAAAGAATTGGAAAGCACCTTTGGCCTCTTAAATGACACAGATGGAGCGGGTGAGGTCAGCAGCCTCTTTATTTCTTATCAGCTCAAAGTCTGTGACACAGAGGAGCTGATGGACTTTAGCAGGAAGCAGTGAACCACCACCCACTGTCCACAATGGAGCTGAGGTGAAACAAATGAACACTTTGACCTGGCAGGAGCTGTGAGAAACTGTACACAGCAGCCGCACTGTGAACAAGAGCCGACTCCTCTGTCCATGTAGTGTCTCTCTGGGACTGGCTCAGACTGGAGCTCTAACACAGCAACTTCAAGTGTTCAGAATAATTCAAAATAATGAGAGGAGCTCAGTTCATGTTTTATTTTATTCTGTCTCCTCATAGACTATTTTTAGGTTTTGCATAAAGGAACTCTGTATCTCCTCTCAGTGGACACAATGATGTTACTGGTCAGTTTTAAAAGTATAAGGGTCTGACATTTAGTCGGGGAGTCATACCTTGGACCAATCACATTCACGGTGCCCAGGAACTTTTTCACCTACACCCACCATTTCCAAACTGGGGTCATTGATCATAACTTGAATATGGCAGTTTTGTATGACAGACAATCTCAAACTTATTAAGCCTTTTTTGTATGAGAAGCAGCACTGAAAGGTCAAAGTGGAGTTTTCATTCACAGGTCATTATCTACTCCCCTATGAGCTCTAAACTGGACTATCTGCAGAACCACTCTGGAACAGCACTATTTCTGATGTGCACTTTTTCACACCACTGTCATATCAACTTTAAAATGTGTCAAGAAAAACATTCTAAATTCTGGAATGGAGGCAACTGGAGGCAAAAGTGAAAAGGAACATGATGTGAGTTTACTGTGGAAACTGAGATCAACTTCAGAATATTGCCAAGTATGAAAGATTAAGGAAGATTTGACAAATGAAAACCCCTCAGGTACATAAGAGTCTGGTTTAAAAACATTTACAGTTGTGTTTTACATTGCAGTATTTGTTTATTTAACAGTAGATTATGATAAGCTCAGATATATTACACTTTTAATCATGAGTTATACTTTTTGAGAAGCTCAAATGCAATTTTGAGGTTAGAAAATTGTCTTTTTTCCATCTTTCTTAACAGAGAAGCAAATGAACTAGCATGTCTTGGTCATAAAACCATTTGCATTTAGATCTTCAATCAGTTAAAGGTCCTATATTAGGTGAAATCGACTATTGTGAGCTCTTGGAGTTGTGGTTTGTTTCATTCACACATGTCTGAGTAAGCCTTTCCAAACCTCAGAATGCTCTGTTCCACCTTATGATGTCATGAAGTGGCAGATTTCAAGTTAACAGCAACTATTTACCTTTAGTTCAGAAGCAATTGGCAAATCTAGGGCAGAAATCATCCAAATGATCATAATGAAGGTGTTTGGAGTTTAAAAACACAGTAGAGCATTTCCTGTATTACCAGATGACATCACAAGGTGGAACAATGTTTTCCATTTGAGAGAAGAACCATAAATATGCAGGATTTGTGTGATAAATAAGTGTGAAGGAAACAAAACTCCAGGTCTGTTTGTGATGAGGAAACAACATTAGAACAGATCTGTTACATCCATTGCCGAATTTTGAATGTTTTGATAACCTCGGCTAAGTAGAGGTTACCCGGCTCCCTCAGGGTCAAAAACATCTCCCCCTTCTACGTCTATCTCCAATATCTCCTCTTTCATTCCATAAGCACCTTGTCATCTCCTGCCAATCCTAGACTGCTTCCATATCTGACCATCGCTTATCAGATGGTCACGTCCGTTGGACCATCTCACCGCTCATCTGTACCTGAGGATTTCTCTACGGGCCAGAGGCGATTCTCCTCCTCCATTCTCCAAATCAGTTCCTCATCTCTTCTTCACACCTTTCTCCTGCCTTCACCTCCCAATCTTCCTGGGCCAAGTCACGTTTCTCTTTCCTGGCTTTTTTCTCCTCGATTCTTCTAGTCAATCCTCTGTTCTTCAGCTGTCAGTCAAATGTGCCTCATTGGTGGTGTCCCAAAGTTCAGAGGAGGCAAGGGAAGGAACATGAGGCAGACATCAGATAAAATAATCAAATTTATGAGCGGAGGGTCCATCAAATGCTTTTTCCCATGGAGATGGTATGGCTTCATTTGGAATGTTTCACAGTAGGATATTAAACCTTTCTATTTCCGGTAAGTACTGGTACTGAAAAATATACCTGTTTTTTTTGTTAGGTTTTTTTTTGGTTATTGCTATCATTATCCTTTTGTATTTTTATTTATTTCATTTTGTTGTGCATTTATAGATTATTTGGAGATTGCGATTTGTGTGGAGAATGTTTGTTTAAAAAGTAAAGTCTAAAAAAACAAGAGCAATCCAAGATTTCTGATCTCCGCCAAGGGATGACGTGGACACAGAATCCAGATCTGAATCTGGATCATCAAATTTAATGGAGTCGTCCCTGCACCAAGATCTACCTCTGGTGACAATTTCATGAAGATCCGGCCAGTAGTTTCCAAGAAATCTCACTAAGATTGTATATCCAGATCCAGATTCCAGATCCGGATCCGGATCATCACCGAAATTTAATGGAGTCGTCCTTGTGCCAAGATCTACCTCTGGTAAAAATGTCATTAAGATCCGTCCAGTACTTTCCGAGAAATCCTGTCCAGAGACAAATACATAAATAAATAAATAAACCGACTCAATCGCATAATCTCCTTGGCGGAGATAATAAGAAAAACGTACCCTAACACTAACCTAATTTTCAGTTCCTTAGCTCTAAATGTGAGCGTCACTGAGCTAAGGAATACACCACTGCCCACGCATCACAATAAAACAAACTCAAAGCCAAAACAGCGCTCCCGTTTTAACATAGTTCTACATGTGTCGGAGTCTCTTACCAGTAAAACAGAAAAGATGAAGAAACAGCTGCGGCGTGAAACTTAAATCCACCCAAAAACACATCCAGTCCTTTACAGCGCCTCAAAGTCAAAGTGCGTAATATAAATCCAGGTCTATTCAGTCTGTAGTGTCTGCGTAAAACTGAAGCCAAACAGAGAACAAGAACTAAACTCCTGGTTCTGGTAAAAGCGTCATTTCCAAATAAGTGCCATTATTGTACTTGTTCTTGTACTTGTTTTAAAATGTGAATTAACATGGAGAACTTAATGCGTCTCACTGATTTACATTTTTAAAAAAAATACAGACACCGAAAAAAGAACTTATAACTCATATTCTGAATAAATGTTCATGTTCTAAACTGTCTTATTTAAGATTGAGAAGACTGGACATTCGTGATTTTAAATTTTTTTTCAGTACTTGAAATCCTTATTGTATAGTGGTCCTCAGGTAATTTGAGTTTGAGGCCCCTGTTATAGACCAAATCGGACCAAGTAACAGGTCAGATCTGTGGAGAGGCGACCCCGCTCAGTCAGAATGCCTGTTTTTCATGGTAATTTGCATGAATAAACGTAAGGCAGAGCTGTTTAATGTCATACTTCCGCGCCCATTTCCTTCAGAATCACGGAGAAGGAAGCGAGGAAACCGAAATGATGCTGCTGATTGTCACGCAAGAGTTATAATGAGACCTGAATGACGAATAAGCGCTCATCTGAGACCCGAGCACGCCGTCAGCCAGTCAAAATATGTCACTGATAGAGCGGAGGTTTGCCATGTTTAATGCATGGTCTCAGTCAGGCTCCGGCAGGTGGGACGAAAGCCCATCTTCACTTCTGTAGGTGCCCCTGTCATATCTCCCCCACTGCTGAATTACAAATCTACCGAGACAGACTGTCCTTGGAGATTTTCATTGTAAAGTCAATAGTTTAACCATGCCTTGCCTTTTCAAATCCTTGGCAAAAATATGTATTAGGCTGCAAAAGTGTAAATCATAAAGTAACTTGCGTAAACAGGACAGAACTTAATTTTTATCCTGTGAAAGTGGTTTTTTTTTTGTATCGATACCTGAAATTGTATCTCGCTTCAGTTTCGGTATCGATTAATATCTGATTTCCAATACTTTTGACAACCCTAGGTACACGTTTTACTCATAAACTGACTTCTGTGAGGTTACGGTTTCCTTTTTCAGAACTAAAGTCTTTTTAATATTCATTCTTCCGTGTCAAAACTATTCTATTTTATTCTTTTGTATTAGGCAGTCCCAAGATGAAGCCTCTTGAAATGCAGCCACTGTCTCTCCAACTAAGGGCACTTCAACAATTCAAAAACTCCACTATGCACGAAAACGGCAATGGAAGAAAGATTTGAACTTTGCTTGCCCAAAAATTTAAAAAAGAAAGAAGATAAATTGTTAAAAATGGCTATGCGTGAGAAGTCAGCTCAATAGACACTGATACACACTAATTTAATAAGATAAAATTTGATACTGGGGGTTGTTTCGGGGTGTTATTGAACTTGGATTTTCCGCACGGCCAATTTGTAGCGGATTACACAACCGCACAAATCTGAGATGAAAAAACACAGTTCGGCCGTGAGGAAATCGTAGGAGACGGAAGAATGACGTGTGATTGACAGCTCCAAGTTGCGACGCAAAATGGTTGTTCCAGGAGGCAGATAGTTCAAAATTCTCCACTAAATTTTGCAAAACGGCTTGAGTTGAGCAGAGAATTTTGAAAAATAGACTTTGCTACATGCATATTAAAGTTATATTATGAACAGATGATTAGAATGAGTCTGATGGATCCAGAATACACACTTCGCTAATACTTAGATTAGTTCAGATGCGTTCGAGTTCGACGGTATCAAAAAAACATGGCTGCTTATGAGGAAAAACTAGAGGAACTGAAAAACAGAGCGGTTTTCTGTAGAATTAATGAGCAAAACACAGTGAGCTCCATTGTTTTTGCATGTGTCACTTACGTAAACCCATTTAATTACAGTAAACTTGACTCGTTCGGTGAATTTTCTGTGAAATTTGACATTAGATTAGCCTCTTTTGTCTCTGTTCTCGTTAATAAGCACAAAAACACAACATAACAGGACCCTGAAACATTATATAAAAAGCCAAATATGGTCAAATTGGAACTGCCTTATTGAATCAACTGGTTTACATATATTTTTGAATTGTGCGCGAAAAAACTACAGTTCTACTAAACATCGAGCATACATACTGTAGCACTCGGAAATGAAAATGCCTTCCAAGAATAAAATGGACATTCTGCCAGATTGAATAAAAAAAAAAAAACACAACTAAAAATGTTTTGATGGAGGTGTTTTGATGAAATGTGACAAATGCAAAAAACAGCCTCATTTTCCTCCATGATCTCACCCAGCTTTGCACCAAATGTTTTTTTCTGCTCCAAAGGACAAGATTCAGATTGAAAAGAAACAAAGCAAACGTAAAGTTTAAGGCTGAACTGTTTAGGGAAAATATTTGTGATTTTTCTGACATGCATTAAACTTTCATCCAGAAAAACTGATAAAAGACTGAAATATGAACAGACATACCAAAAAGAAGTTCAGAAGAATCACAGTTCAGAGAATGTTTGTACAGATGTAATCGTAGCTTTTATCTGACATAAAAGCAGATATTTTGAAATTTTGTTAGTAGAGGAATTGAGGTTACTTGAAATATTACAGCCCGTCTAATGATTTATAATACAAATTAGAGCCTGATACATCTGTCCACATGCAGGATTATATTCTTTTCATGGACGATTAAAAGGAGACTTATTTGTGAAGAGTTTTGATGTGACAGGAGCCTGTATGAGCGGTGAGTGCTGCAAATGTGTCCATTTTGAAGTTCCTTTTCATTCTTTCTCATTGTTTAGTTCTTAGCTGCTGTAAAGTACCACACATAAACAGCCTGTTCTCTTACATTGCTTTACTGTAAAGTGACTATAGTGGTGCTACATCGATATGTAAATGAGCTGTGAACAGAGGAGTGAACGGTCCACATTTACACATAAGCATGTGTAAATCCCTCTCTCGTACAGATAGAATCCATGGGAAAGGGGAAATTAAATTTGTCAACCGGACAAAGTCTTTTTAGGTTGTTTTTAATGGGCTCAGACATCATCTGTCTCCCATTTACAACTCCGTCCTCAGACCTAAACCAAAACAAAGAAAACCAGAGTGAGAGTCAGGTCAGGTTCAGAGGTGTGAAAGCTCCTCAGGGCTCTGAATGATTACATCAATATAACTTTAGGCACTGTCCCCATTTATTGCACTTCAACAGACCTAACTGACAAACAGAAACTGTAAACAACAAGGTGTGTTGGTTTCAAAGTAGTTTCAGGAGATTTAGTTCCTCCCTTCAGGCAGATTTAAGGCAGTGTCCAACAGTGTCTAACCACAGCTGAAGAAGCCGCTTGGACGAGCTGCAAAATGTGTTCAATCAAAAAAACAAACAAAAAAAACTTTTAGCCAGATGACAGTATTGAATTTCTCCTTTTCCCATTTACACATATAATTCATTATTGCACACAAGAGCAAGTGCTAAAGGCCTAGCGGTAGTTTACTTGACTTGTTTACTGGCTATAATGTCATGCAAAAATGCCATTAGGCCGACCTACTGTCTTTAAATATGACCGTAAAGAAGCAAAATAACAGTAAATACTGCCTAAATAAACCCAATTTGAAATATAATAGTTTTAATTTTATAACCAGTTGAAGATTCACAGTGAATTTATCACTAAATCACTAAATATATCACGGCAATTATAAAACCCATTAAATCGGCATCATATTGAATCCAAAATATCCATATAATTCGGACCCTAATACAAATATATCAAGTATTTAAGGTTCAGCGCTTTTCTACATTTGCTCTATAGGAAATACAAATCCTTCTTCAGTGCACTGGGACTATTAAAATGCCAGACGTGGTTTGTGCTTGCGGTAAACAGGCTGTAGCCAACTATATTTCGTCTCGACTCAAACATAACACTATGGCCTCTGAAAGCTGTGAAAAGTCTTTAGAAAGTCATCACGTTGAATAATTAGAATGCTCAGAGTGTGAACATTTTTAATGAGCTAGTGCTGTTTTCTATGCATTTTAAAGGGCCCATGTTACGCTTGTTTCCTCATCACAAACACACCTGAAGTTGTGTTTCGTTTCATTCACACACGTTTAACGCACAAACCCTGCAGATTTAAGGTGAGTTCTTTTCTCAAACAGAAAATGCTTTGTCCCATCTCGTAACATCATGAGGTGACGTTTCTAAACGTTTCTAAACTCGTCAACACCTTCACTAAAATCATTTGGATCATTTCAGTGATGGAGCTGCAAATCTCTACTGAACTAAAGGTAAAAGGAGCTGTTAACTTGGAAACTGCAGCTTCAGAATGATATGGAGTTTTGGAGATGTAGATAAACAAATAACATTGCATTAGAACATGGTTTACAAGAGACAATATAGCTTAATATAGGACCTTTAAAACGTGTTTACAATAAACAAAATGTAGAATAATGACATACGCAAGCTATAGTTCAATACCAAATACCAAAAAAGCACATGTTTTCTTTACGTAAATAAAATTAAGTAAGATGTGGTGACAGCCTGTATTTATAAACTGTCGCAGGAGTGTTTGTTTCCTATGAAACAGCAGCACATTTATTTTAGGGATGCACCAATCTGAGACATCATGGAAAATTTGCAGACTTCCAAATATTGGTTCAGTCAGTATCCTAGTTAAATTGATATATATTGTATTGTATTTATTTTGGCCTCCATTAGCTGTGGAAAAACAGCTATTCTTCCTGGATTTACCAATGGTGCTTTTTTTTTTGGGTTGATGGGGGAAACCGGAGAGCCCGGATTAGACTGACCCAGCCATGGGGAGAACAGGCAAACTCCACACAGAGTCAGGCCACTGTAATAAGACTATTTACTAGAGGTGTAAGAAAAAAATTGATTCAGGTATGAAAGATAATTTTTTCCCTCAGATTTTGAGTTCTCATTTAGATTTTTTTACTCTGAAAAACTTATTTTTATTCTGAGCTGCTGGAATTTTAAGTGTACACTTTCAGTAGGTTTCTAATTCAAAATAAAAACTTCACATTTTAAATATTCAGCACAGATATTTTCAAGCCCTTAAATTCAACAGTGAAAATTCAAAGCATAAATTTCACAGTAAAAATCCAGAATGCCAAGGCGTTCGATCCTGGCTGTTTCCAAATGGTTCTCATATGTGGGCGGGTTTTGAGGTTTGGATGAGGCTTCATGAAAAAATCAGAAGTTCCATTTACTGCACTAATGATTAAAAAATGTAAATAAATGTATTTCATCCAATTTTGGTCTCATGAAGGTGCACTCGATTATAATATTATACGTAATTATTGATAAATCACAATATATCGACCTGTGTTTTAGGATTGGGAAATATCGTGGTATACTGAATTGTAAATGTTCCTGCAAAGAGGTTCTGTTCTTATAACAGCAACATTACATATTTAGATCAGTTGTGTTTTATTTTAAGGAAATAAATGCTGTTTTTAGTCACTGCACTGAACAGAGTATGAGTTTAACTATTTCCACAGGATTATTCAGATGACATTCACCTCGAAAAAGTTACCTACAATCACTTTAACAGTGTTTGTGTGTTATATAACATAGAAGCTCTCTGAAAGGCTAACTCCAGCTAATTCCTTTTAAATCATGCTCCTCCTGTGCCGTCCAACCTGCCCGTGCACTTAGGAGAATTACCTTTCCCACCGTGCAGCCCCTGACCTCCTCCTAAGCATTCATCTCGCATCTTTAAGTGTTCTAATGGGTTTAGCCTGATCACGGCGGGCTGGAGCGGGGGGTTAGCTGGGATTATGTGTGTTTTGAGGCGCGAGTACCTGCCCGTGGCTCCACTGTGCGGTTGCCGTCTTGATCCATGAAGATGAACCTGCCTCCGGTGAAGTCGCTGCCGTAGTCGGTCAGGTAGAGCAGGGACGTGTAGTCGAAAGAGCCGTACGTCACCTGGAGGGAGGTTTGAACAGTTATTTCAAATCATTTTTAGCTTTATGCATTTTAATACTTTCATTTTTTGTTTTTATTTATGATTTACTGCCTTTTATTGCGTTAATTTGACTGTGCAGCACTTTGGAAACTGTCACGTTTATCAAATGTGATGTATAAATAAAGTGGATTGGACTGAACAGCTCGCTCATTGACACACACATTCACACGCTGATGTACAGAGACACTGGGGGCGAGGTGGGTTAAGTGTCTTGCCCAAGGACACAACAACAGCATTAATCTGTGGGAGCTGCAATCACACCACGTCGCATCTGACCACTCAACCAATAATGTTATGATAATTTACGTCAAGAGCGGGATTCAAACTGCCAACCTTCGGATTAGAGGACAACTGCTCTGCCAACTGAGCTCTGAACCAGGACTAACCCAGGACTAAATCCAGTGTTAGCCTGGGTTCTGTCCTGGTTTAGTACTGGTGCTGGTTTAGTCTTGGGTTAGTCCAGGTTTAGGCAAGGTGTGGTCCAAGTTTAGTCCTGGTTTAGTCCTGGTTTAGTCCTGGTTTAGTCCTGGTTTAGTCCTGGGTTATTCTAGGTTTAGGCAGGGTTTGGTCCAAGTTTAGTCCTGGTTTAGTCCAGGGTTATTCTAGGTTTAGGCGGAGTTTGGTCCAAGTTTAGTCCTGGTTTAGTCCTGGGTTATTCTAGGTTTAGGCAGGGTTTGGTCCAAGTTTAGTCCTGGTTTAGTCCTGGGTTATTCTAGGTTTAGGCAGGGTTTGGTCCAAGTTTAGTCCTGGTTTAGTCCTGGGTTATTCTAGGTTTAGGCAGGGTTTGGTCCAAGTTTAGTCCTGGTTTAGTCCTGGGTTATTCTAGGTTTAGTCAGGGTTTGGTCCAAGTTTAGTCCTGGTTTAGTCTTTGTTTAGTCCTGGTTTAGTCCTGGTTTAGTCCAGCGTTATTCTAGATTTAGGCAGAGTTTGGTCCAAGTTTAG